>JANAVB010011394.1:4980208-5091561 GCA_029216955.1 Iris pallida
ATTATATTTTCTAACTGCTATGATCTTGTAACCCCTCTTTCCGGAATTTTGATAAAATATTTTCATTTATTTATTTGAATTAAAAGGGGTCAGAGTTCACCCTTTCTTAAACTATATCTCACATGCAGTCCTTGTCTGATTACAAAATCTACTAAATATAAGAATGGATAATACCTTGGACAATCAGGACTGTAATTATGGAAGTCGAAGATTTTTTTACAAGTGAGTATTTAGTACTTAGCACTTTAGGTTTAATTGTGTGGAATGTTTCCAAGTGATGCTTGTTGTTCCTCGACAATTTGAATTTAGGTCCCTGGTTGTTTATTATTCTAATAACAGATATTAAACCTTGATCATGAAATATTGCATGCAAGGGGACTACCTTCAGAGACTTGAAGGAAAGCAGCATCCGTGACTCGGTATTTACAATATGTGCAATCACAACATTGGGTGATTGGTATTTCTCAAATATTTGGACTCTTCATCCCATTGCACATCATCTGACCATGACTATATACCGTTCCATTAGGTCGTTGTCGATTTCGATAAGAAAGGCACCAAAGTCGAGAATAAATTAAGTGTATTAAAGCCTAGGGAAAGTGGCCCAACTGCTGGATCGTTATATATGTGAATACATATATTATATATATATATATAATATATATATATATATATATATATATATATATATATATATATATATATATATTATGTGCGTGTATGAATAAGTAAATAAATAAATATAAATGTAGGTGTATGAATATATAAATGTATATTATATACGTATATTGTATGTATATATAAATATATTATATATGTGTGTATGTATAATATATAGGAATATGTGGGTTTGCGTATATATATAAATATAATTTGTATGTATATACATATATGTATAATTATTTATATGTAAATATGTATAATTATTTATATGTAAATGTGTATGTATAAATATATATGTATGTATATATTTATAGATAAATCAGTAGTTTTCTGAAGATTTACTTGATAAATTAGGTAGCCCTTGCAATTTCATGACATTCATCTCTGGTGTCAGGGCCATGTTTACACAACTTGCCTTATGGTAAGACTTTGTCAATAATACATTTCCCATGGCATGTATCTGTATAGACTTTGTTTTCGTGTCTTCCTTGGATATTTAGAAAGATTCATACTTATTGTAGCATATCGATTTCAAGCTGGCAACTTTTCCCTGCAAGAAAGCAACTGACACCACATTGGATTTTGTTCTTTAAAGAGATTGTTTACTTCATAGTTATTGTGAACCCACAGCAGTGAGACACCCAGCACCCAAAACCACACATACGTTTCTAGGCCCACGCGAGCAAACACAGCAAGCATGTAAAACCACATACCCGAACCCGGCCAACTACACTTCGGCCCGGTGTCCCTGGCAACCGCGACTGAAAGATTGCGTCGTGTATAAATTGGAAGAAAACAGTGCCAACACCTAACCCTAATCTCCCAAGCGACCCCCTGGGTCTGCGCGCGCCGCCCCGGCGCAGCCAGGCCGCCACTGGCCGGCCGAGGCCGACGGTCACGCGCGAACCAGCGCGTCAAAACAGAGCGCAGTAACGGCAGCAGTTGCGTGTGGCAGTGCCCGCTTCGCGCGGAGGGTTCTCCTGCCTCATTCATTCGTTCACGAATGGGTTACCAGGTACGAAGACAACTTATACACCTTCAGTTCCTTCGAACACGTCGTAGTTAGACGCAACGTGCTGCCCGTAAATTGAGGCAAAAGTTGCCGAAAAACCTGTCCGAAACAGGACGTAGAACTGCTCCAACACCCAATGTTTACGGTCGATTCGCGACCAAAATATCGCAAATTTTGGAAAACCGTTTGAACAGACTTCTAGGCAACCTAACCAGCATTAAAACCCTATTTTTAGATTATTTTACAGACAGTAGATGCTAAGATAAACTTTATTGAAAATTGAGAAAAACCTATCAAAACAGTTTTCGAAAATTAGAAAATTCATCCACACGACGTGCGTCACGCCAAACCGGGCGACGTGATCGCGATCCGAAGGCATCAAAAGGTGCGTAACGGCTTCGTGGTCGTGTGGGCTTTGACGAAATTCAAATTGATCGCGTGTGCGCGACGAATTTGATGCGTATCCGTCGAAATTTACCGTATCGTGCACTTTGTAAATTTCTCAATTACTTTGTGCACGCTCGTCAGATCGAGACGAAACTTATGCCAGCAGGACCGTATCATTTTTTGGTCCTGTATGCCAAGTTTGGTCCAATTCTGAGACAGTTGAATCGTACGTCGTTTTACGGGCCCCACGGTCCTACTCAACGGGCGATTTTGTGCACGGCCTGCCGGAATCCAACTTTGGACATACGGTTGGATTTGTATCGGAAAACTGAATCCGTAGACATGTAGTTTGACTTTAGAGACCGTTGACTCTGGCACGTTTCGGTGCAAAGCGGGTCCAACGGCGGATACCATTTTGGCCTAAAATTACCGTTTTGCCCCTGTGTCCAGAATTGGACTTAAGGACAGGCAATCCTAGCTAATTTGACTATTCTAAAAACCTTGGTAATGTTTATTTCAGCTTTCGGGGACTGTTGTACGGGTTTTGACTATTGTGGCACATTGAGTAGTTCAGACTGTCGGTTTCACCAGCAGAGGACCACAGGCGAGTACAGTTTATTGTCTGCATTTCGATATTGATCTTTACTATACTTCATTGATTAGTCATTGGTTATGTGTTTTTATACTCTATTATAAATTGTTGAGTCGGGAATGAGAAGTACCAAGGATGTGTGATCCGACCATAGACAGTGTTTATTTTCATGCAGTAGACATCGTAGACAGTGTTTATTTTTCTGCAAGTAGACATCGCAGTGTTTATTTTTCTGCAAGTAGACATCATAGACAGTGCATTTTTCTGCAAGTAGACATTGTAGACAGTGATTTTTTCTGCAAGTAGACATTGTAGACCGTGCGGTGTAGTGGCCCAGACTGATCACATATCAAAGGTACTTCTAGTAGTTGGGGAAAAGTAGTTGTGTCTATTTATTGCTATTGGTTTTCCATTTTTACTGTTTATTTTCAAAACACATGATTGATGTCTAACCTTTGTTTATAGTCATTTTCTTTATTTGAAATTGCATTCAGTGAATTGTGGTCGTTCCATTCCTGACTGGAAACCAATATTTTCAGGTTAGCAGTGGATTCACTTAGCTTGGGGAGTGATGAGAATATTACAGACAAAGCCTAGAGACTAGCTAGATAGCGGAGTTGTAGTCATTCCAATATTTGTACAAGTTTATATTTTTCTGCAAATATAAATCTTGTGATCATTGTAAGTTAAATTAATTTTGTGAATGAGCATTATTTGTGATTTTGATCTTCATGGCCGTGACAGCGTTCTACCGTCGACACTGCGGCGTAGGCTGGCTTGGACACGTCTCGTATCCGTTTTAAAAAAACAAAACAAAAAAAAATGGGTGCGGGTCGTGACAGATCTGTTGAGATGTATTGTGCTCGCTCTTGTCCTGATTGGACCTGTTGAAAATATTACAGAGGACGAGGAGGAAGCCTGTGTGGATACCTTCTACGGGGCAGCCCTAAACGACACTTGTGAGCTGGACTCTCAGGAGGACCCAGCTCTAGCTGATGACTTTACCCCTACTGCCTAGACTAGTTTAGTTAGGCTTTATCTTACTTATGTTGTCTTGAGACTAGCTTAGTTAGGCTTTATTTCTGTCATTGAGATCTGGATTGTATATATTTCATACTCTGTAGTTGAGACCTTGTATTTCTGGATGTTGCTGAGATGTTATCTTAGACTCTTCTGATCATCTGTATTTCTTTGAGTTCTATATCATATCGTGCTTCATCTTCCTTAGTTGTGATTGAGTTTACATTCTGCTATGTCACCATAAACTGCTTAGCTATATTGTTAGATGTTGTGACCTAGGACAACGTTCTACTGCCACACTGCGGCGTAGGCTGGACGTACCCACTTTTCGTGCCCTTACTCTAGGGTGCGGGTCGTGACAAGGAGCTAGACTCCCTATAAGTAGTGGAGTAGCCAATCAATAAAATATAGAACCATTATTCTCTATATGGTATCAGACCATAACCAAAAAAAAAAATTTCTCAACCACCCTGCCGACCCCCCCTCTCTTGCCGACCCTAACCCTAAACCCCCTCTTGCAACCACCCCCTGCCGACCATCCCCCGTCGATGCCCCCACCACCCCCTGCCGACCCCCACCCCCTGCCGACCCCCATGCCCCGCCCGACGCCCCCCCAACCCCTGCCGACCCCTACCCCCTGCCAACCCACTGCCGACCCCCCCCGCACCGCCCGACACCCCCCCCCCCCGCACCGCCCGACACTCCCCCCCCACCGATCCCCACCCCTGCCGACCCCCCCACGCCTGCTGCTGTCCCCCCCCCCCCCCGCCGACAGCCGCCCCCTCTTCCGACCTACCTGCTGCTGTAACCCCCCTTTTTCCATTAAAAAAAAAAAAAAGAAAACCCTACTTTACGAGAGAGATTATGTGGGCAGTTATTCGACGACGGATGGATGTCAAATTCTTTATTTGCACCTTCTGTTCCTAGATTACGTCCTCCGGAATTACAAATGCTTTATTTGTTTTCCATTCTCGATCTGCAAATTAGGGTTTCCATGCGCGCGCCGGTGTTGGCCATGTTAACAGCGCATTCATATGGTCTCTGTTGAAGACTTTATATAACGACGACGATGAAGAAGACGACGACAACAACGAAGCCGACGAAGACGACGACGACGACGGATCAGCGTTGAAGACGCCATGGATTCGATCAGTGGTAAACTGACAGCAGATGAGATGAAGGCCTTGGTTGATGATATTTTATCGAAGAGATTAACAGAGGCGACCCCACGTGTGATCCATACTGATGTGGATCCGTCACCCTACAAAATGGGAAAGCTGGACAAGCTGGAGACGAAGTTGGAAGGCACGTTCAATTACTTGAAATGGTCACGACAGGCCATGCGGACGCTGAAGGGACGTGGCTTGGTTGGCTACGTCAATGGCCAAACCAAGGCGCCAGATGATCCCTCCTCAAAGGAGTTTGCTGTTTAGGAAATTGTCAACAATGTTGTGGCTGGCTGGTTGACAGCCTCCTTGACCGACCAGGTGTCGGGCAATGTAGAGGCGATGGAGGCTACTAATGATATATGGCGGACTTTGAAGGATATGTACTCAGGCTCGGGCAATCCTATGCGGGTCTTCCAACTGCAGGATGAACTTGATAGGGTAGTCCAGGACGACCGCACCATCTCTGAGTATGCAGCACTGTTGAAGAAGTTCTGGTCTGATCTGGATCACTATGATCCTCTTGGTATGGAAGATGCCCAAGTCGAACCCGCATTTGCGAAACATTTCCAAAAGTTCTTGGATTATATTTTGCGTCAACGGATGATGAAGTTCTTGAAGGGTCTTAATCCTGTGTTTGAGAATAGAAGGAATGTACTTCTGGCACACAGCCCATGTTTCCCATCTTAGAAGAAGTCATAGCTGCCATGGCACAAGAAGAGGCTCGCTTGAAGTTGATGCCCAACAAGGGCTCTTTCCAGGGAGAGCAAGCCACCGTTGACAAGTCTGCCCTTGCCACCTTCAATCAGCCTTCCTCTGTGGCCGATATTTGCCACAACTGTGGTGACTCAGGACATTACAACAGATTTTGTCCAAAACCCCTGCACAGTCAGTCGAGTGATCGTAGACGGGGCCGCGGAGGACGTCGTGGTGGTAGAGGCGGTTATGCTGGTAGAAGGAAAAATTATTCTGGGTGACACAAAGCTAATTTGGCGGAGGAAGGAGGCGACAATCACCTGGCTGAGTTAACCCCTCTTGAGAAGGAGTTCCTCGCGAAGTTACGCGACACGAAGCTGGATTCGGACGGCGGTACTGGGGCGTCATCTACCTCGGGGGACCACATTACTTGCTTTGCCCAAACCGGCACAGGTATACCTACGCGTGCTCTTACAGCAGCTGTCCACCAACGAGGTTGGATTATGGACTCTGGGGGCATCTCGCCATGTCACGGGATCCCGCGGTGAGTTCCAGGACTATACTCACCTACCGACGCCGGAGAGCATTCAGGCTGCTGATGGTAACTCCAGCCCTGTCATGGGTAAAGGCACTGTCGTATGCACCCCTTCTCTCACTCTCACTAATGTCTTACATGCTCCGTCTTTTCCTGTCAATCTTCTTTCTATTAGTGCCATTATCCTTGATCTTAACTGTACTGTTTCCTTTGATATTCCTACGGTGACTTTTCAGGAGAAGGGGACAGGACGACGACTAGGGACTGGCACATGGGATAAGGGGTTGTGGTACTTGGACTGGACTGGACTGGACACAGCTTTGGCATCTCTGGTAGCAGATACACCACCGAAAAATTCACGGCGCAGTGTAGAAGATGAATTGCTACTCCACCACCAGCGTGTCGGTCATTTTCCTTTAAAATTATTAGTCGAATGTATCCGTCCTTATATCAAAGGGCTAATAAAGAGAAGTTATTTTGTCATGCTTGTGAGTTTGGTAAACATACCAGAAGCACGTATGTGAGTTCAGGTAGTAGAAGTTCGGCTGCTTTTGATATGATACATTCAGACATATGGGGCCCTTGTCCTACAACCGGTATTAACGATTTTTGATGGTTTGTCACTTTATTGATTGTTATACTCGCGTGACATGGGTGTACCTTATGAAGAATAAAAGTGACGTCTTTGAGGCGTTTCGAGACTTTTATCGCGAGTTTTACGGGTAGAAACTCAATATGGCACTAAAATTAAGTGCTTACGGTCTGACAATGGGACGGAGTATACAAATAGGAAGGTTGCTGAGTATTTATCCACTCATGGCATACTACACCAAACTTTCTGTGCCTATACACCGACACAAAATGTGTAGCCGAACGGAAGAACAGACACCTGATGGAGGTCGCACGGACGATGATGCTGGCTATGAATGTTCCGAAACACTTATGGGGCAGGCGGTGTTAACGGTATCTTATCTCATCAACAGAATGCCATCTCAGGTATTGGACTGGAAGACACCGCTGGAGATGCTTACTGGTGCAACCACGTACACTGTTCCACCGAAAGTATTTGGGTGTGTATATTTTGTCCAAGTATAGCTCCCCTTCCCAAAAAATCCTCGAAATATTTTTATTATTATTTTATTTATTTTATTTAAATGGTGATTTTAGAATTTTAGAATTAATTATTTAGTCAATTATTACGGTAGATGACTCTAGCCATAGTTGAGTTTTGAAGTACTAGACGAATAAGATTTATGGCACGGGAGATGTAGTGGCGTGCCTAGACTAGTGTATTAGCCATGCCAAGGAAGGCCGAGCCATAGTGATGTCCTAACTAGGAAAGCCAGGCTAAGTTGTGACATGACCATTATAAATAGTTTAATTATTTATATTTAATGTTATTTGACATTAGGAGACCCGGTTGTATCAAACCAGCCCGGACTAGACCCGTACCAAGCCCAAGCCCATGTAGGTCATGCGGGGCGTCCAATGACATTCATGTTGATGGAAATTGGTATGAATGTGTTATATCCTGTTTTAATGATTTAATGATTATTTCTAAATATCCGTAATTAAAATATTATAAATATTATTATTGGTTGATATTCAATGACACTTGCATATAATGGGTCCTTGTGCATTTTGGGATTGCTAGACTACGCATAATGTATATATATACCATTATCGTTTTATTGAATTTCGTATAGTTATTATTATTTTATTAAGGATTATTACATATAATTTATTTTATCATTATGGGAGTTACCATTATATAATATTATTCAAAATGGTATATATATAATACATGAATTCATATTTATGTAAATAAGCCCAACTCTAGAAACAAATGCCATCGGAATTTATTTGGATTTTATCGAGATATATATATATATATATATAATATATTATATATATATATTATATATATATATATCTATATATATATATATATATATATATATATATATATATATATATATAGGATAAGTTATTTGTAAACTATACTTACATATTAACCCCTCAGGGACCCAAACGCAAATACTGATATTATGAGGACTTATATGGAAAATCATTGATGGGCTACTAATCCCAGCAGCCCCACCCGAGAGGACCACCCCTCTCGGCTGAACCTTACAGCCCGAGCAGGCCTGTTCGCGCGCGTACATCGCAGAGTCTATATGTAACATATAAATAAGAGATCGAGAGGGGAGAGTTCATCTAAAACCCTACCCCCTCATGAGCCACCAACCACCTGGCGACCCTACTCCAGCCCTAGGCGACGCCGGCACGGCCACAGGTCGGCCACGACAATACCATGCGCGCACGTGCCGAAACAGAACACCCAGCAGCAGTGTGCAGCGGATGAGCAACTTCGGCACGAGAATTCTTCGCGTACGAGCAACCATTCGACGAGCCGTTTCTTCCGGTACATAGCTAACCTATACCCCTTCATATTCATGTATTAGGTTAGATTCAAATCGAACTATAATTGAGTTGGAAATCGACACAAAGTCGATCAAAAACCTGTTTAAAACAGAACACTAGTTCAGCCCAAACCCCCATGTTCGAAGATCGATTCCGATCGATCCAGTACAATATTAGAAAAAACTATTTGAAGACAGTCCTAGACACCATGTAGGGCTTCATAACCCTTTTTGCGGATTTGGAAATCATCGACTGAGCGTCGAGAAATCGAATCACAAAGTTTCCCAAAAATCTGTTTTCAAAACTAGAAAACTCATCCACACGACGTGCGTCCCGCCATTCCGGGCGACGTGATCGCGAACCGAAAGCATCGAAAGGGTGTGTAACGGCTTTGTGGTCGTGTGGGCTTTGGCGGAATTCAAATTGATTGCGTATGCACGACGAATTTGATGCGTATCCGTCGAAATTCACCGTATCGTGCACTTTGCAAATTCTCCAATTAATTTGTACACGCTCTTCAGATCGAGACAAAACTTGTGCCAACAGAACCGTATCGTTTTTCTGGTCCTGTATGCCAAGTTTGGTCCGATTCTGAGACCGTTGATAAAATTGCCGTTTGCGGGCCCCACGGTCCGACTCAACGGGAGATTTTGTGCACGGCCCTCCAAAATCCAACTTTGGACATACGGTTGGGTTCGTATCGAAAAACCGGATCCGTAGACATATAGTTTGACGACTTTAGAGACCATTAACTCTGGCACGCTTTTCGGTGTAAAGCGGGTCCAACGACGGATATCGTTTTTGCCCGAAATTACCGTTTTGCCCCTGTATCCAGAATTGGACTTAAGGACAGGTAATCATAGCTAATTTGACTATTCTGAGAATGTTGGTAACATTTATTTCAGCTTTCGGAGACAGTTGTGATGACTTAGACTTTCTGACTTGTGATTGGCGATACATTGTTGGTTCTCCGTGCAACCCCAGGCAGTATACCTTGCCTCCCTCTACAGTTTATTTACATGCATATTTCTATTAATATATAGTTTTACTAGTTGGTTATTACTTGTGATTTGTATATCGTACATGCTATTATAGCTATATCCTTGTACATGGTTAGCCTTGTTAGTTCATATTGGATTGGTTCTCTCGTGTATCGTGATTGGGTCGTGTCGTGTCTTCACCTGTGTCTTGACTGAGTCGTGTCTGCAAGTATATATGAGTGAACTTTATTCCTTGTTTTTCCCACAACCTGCGAGTCCACACACGGGGCGAGGGTTGCCTTTGCACCTGCGAGTACAATCGGGGCGAGGGTGACTTGTCTTGAAACTGACCTGCGAGTCCACAATCGGGACGAGGGTTGGTATCCATTGATCTACCAGCAGTTCATTTATGCATACTTGATCCCGTATCCGAGTTCATAGTTACCTGTCAGTAGCCATTTGTCATTCTTATGTCTAGTTCATGTTTATACCCTGGTTATATTATTACATGATTAAAACTGTTAGATAGGCATGTTTTATGTATCTTGTGTCACGACCGCACCCACACGTGAGGGTACAAGTACGTAACAACGTCCAGCCTACGCCGCTAGTGTCGGCGCTGGTTAGAGTAGAACGCTGTTCTAGGTCATAAACTATAACTAGCATAATATGAATACTCTCCATAAGGAGGCCAATACAGAGGTACAACTCAATCACAATCTAAGGTAGAATGATAAAGATAGATAAACATGAAATCCAAAAGAGCTACAGAGATAGAAGTCTAAGTGTCTAAGATACATAATCCCAGAAATACATCTCAAAAACTCAAATACAGTAATCCACAAGTAAATACAACTCCAGACAAAATGAAATAACTATCTAAACAACCTCTATGTGTCTCCTCTAGGCTAGCAGGCAATCCCAGGCTATCTGTAAAATTATCAACAGGTCCAGTCAGGACAGGAACGCGCACATATCTCTCAAACAGTTCATAGCAGGTTAGGAGTATAAATCATGCAATAGAGTAAAATACAGGAAGTGCGGAATAGAAGTACGAGTAAACAGGAGATTTTTGTAACTGAAAGTAATACATGATAGTAGAGACTGTAAGTGACTACGTGATTAGAGTACAATATGGTTTGTAAACGGCTTAGGGGCACTGAATACAAATAAGGAGGCATATTTATACAGCTACTGGGGATAGTGTCACATAACCAATTCTACTCACCCGCCCCAATCAATACACAAGGATCCGTTCAAGTTATGTTATAACAACATGAATACAGCTAAGATACGTGAACTCATGTAATGAGTAGTCATGAGGCACATGATAAAGCACTGAAGCACATGAAAGCACATGATAGCACATGAAAGCACGTGATAGCACATGAAAGCACATGAGAACATGTAATACATGAACTAGTACGAGTACAAAGAGTACCTGATGCACATGATAAAGTACATGAACATGAAATACCCGATGCACCCGTAGAGGGATAACATCTCAGGAAAGGATCATATAGTACTAATCCGTGAAGATACGTGTCAGCATCAAGTAAGTAATCTAGAGCAAGAAAATCCAGGTAAGTATGAAAAGATCAGAGAATGTACTCGCCTGATATCTGAATGTCCAAGGTAAAGATACTATCCGAGGAGAGGTGTCTAGCTTCTAATTAGAATAGCACAAGTCACAACATGTCCAGAAGGGTAATATAAAGCACTACAATACATTCTACATGAATCTAGGTCAAACTAGGCCAAAGTCAACCCTTGGTCAACTCTGGTCAACTGCACTAGTCAAACTAGGTCATGTCCTAACCCAGCAAGTCTTACTAGGCCTAACCAAGACTATCCTAGCAAGCACACATCAATACAAGGCTATACAAGCCAACATACACCCAACTCTATATAGCATACAATTATTCAATACTCAAATAGGCAAGAATTACATTGGATATACACTAGGTAATCTATTACTTTAAACTATATTGTCTACACTATATACACATGCATATATTGGTATTCAACATTAGGTCTATCATGGCATTTCAAATGGTTATATAAACTTATATATTACAACACAATATGCTAACATATATATATCATACATAGCTAAGTTAACTGTATTCATAATACTTATTTAAGAGGCTATGTTGTGTATGTGAACATGGCAAAGGGCAAGTGAGGGTTAAATGGGCATACATAGTGTATACATATCAAAGAGTGTCAAAGTGTAAGTGAACAAAGTGTCAAGTGTGATAGTGTCTACATAGTGTAAGGGGTACATGAGGTAATATAGGATTTGTGTTAACATAGAACTTACATCTCATTAACTTGTATATTGCATACATTACATCTATTACATTACATTCATGCTTGCATTCATTCATCATTCATTTATTCTCTTGCACTACTATATGCACCATACATTACATACTATGGAACCTACATATTCATTACAAGCCATACTTATACATGCTTACATTAGATAGGATACTTACACCTCATACATCATTTATTTAAACATTTACTCATGCTTGCATTCTCTATTTAATTACATAATGTATATACATTAACATGGGTTAAAATCAAATAGAATAATATATCACACAAGGGTGCACAAAATGCATATGCCGAATAGTAACTCCTACTACTAATCAATACTGTACCATCTCAGCATGAATTAAAATATAGAATTAAATTATGTTATAGATCTATGTGTTAGCTTTCCAAAACTTCAAGCAGATCGTGTTTTCGTTTTCGGAAACTCCCGGAATCGCGAAAACACCGAGAACGCGTTTATCTTTCGTACATCTGACACTCAAATAATTCTCCAGAAAGTTACAGAAAGAATTAGGCCTATTAATATATGTTTTTGGAAAGCTAACTTCAATACGCTTCTTTTAAAAAAAACGTGAGATTAAACCGAGCTTTGAGCTAGAAGTTATGAAATTTCTAAGTTAGGGCTAAAATTAAAAACGTGGATAAAAATTATGACGGATTTGGGTAGTTTGAGACAAAAGAACACAAGTATATAACATAATATATCAAGAACTCACTCTCTACACTAATATATATGAGACACTATAGAACACATATCCAATACAAAATATGAGATTAAACATGTAATAATTCATTCATACATAACAACAATACATAGTGTGTCCAAATTTGGGATTTTTCCACATGGACACAACCACAACACAAAGGACACTCCTATGACCTCCAAATGGACACAAAATGGACACAAATGGAGATACAACCATGGGGGTCATTCCTATGGGTTCAAAATAGACCTATATGCATGAGAAAATGAAAAGGAGAAGGAATTTATACCTCCCGATAGATCGAATCGAAGAAAAGCCTTCCCGGAGCGACACCGACACGTAGAGATTCCAAAAGGACACGAACGAGCTCCGAATCCTCCCAAACTTGGGTAGCTTCCTCCTTGGCTAGAATGGAGAAGGAAAGAAGAAAATTTGGTGGCGAAATGGAAGGATTTGGTGGAGAAATTGCTAGGGATTGCTCTCTAGGAATTTGGGGAAGAACAAGAGAGAGAGTGTAGATGAGAATAATGAAATAAACTTGAGCCTATCCTCTCCCAAAGTGGCTGGCCATATGGGGCTATTTGTCCTATTATAGTAAGGTCTAAAATGCCCTCCACTAACCTATTCTATGAGTATTAGGAAAGGGCTAATTGGTTGGGGCTAAATTAGTCATTCTAAAGTCTCTAATCACACTAACCTTATCCATAATAATTAGTCTAACCTCTAACTAAAATATTTCTATCATGTGGACTAAAATTAATATCATGTGGGCCATGCCTAACTAGTGTGTGGGTCCCACTAGAGTCAAACTACCCCCGGGTCCCCGTTTCAAGTCGGATTGAGTTGAAATTCGAACCCGACTCAAATAACCCCAAAATAATATCATAAATAATAAAATAAATTTCAACCCCAAAATAATATCATAAATAATAAAATAATTTAAAAATATTCAATAATTTAAAATGATAAAAATACTCCTGTTTCTGAAAACTGGGGGTAACATCTTGCTAGTCCTATGAGGACCTGATGATCTCTTCAGGTTTAGCGACTGCATGGAGTTAGTTAGCAGAGCAGGATGGTAGAGGATTGCGATGTTTGATACATGTATTTGCTTGTGATATTTCTTTATTATCTTTTCGTGTTTTATATTCAGTACCATGATATACTCTGCTTATTTATAGACTCATATCATTCTTGGAGTCTAATCGAATAATATGCTAATGGGCTGCAGACCATGACCCATACTTGTTCATTCTTGTTCATTTGATTCTTATGGATTGAGATACAGTTTAGACTAGACATGATACCCATGACCTTGACAGCTTATACTACTCGAGTCGGGCTGGAGTCCGCTCGATACGTAGCTGGCTTGCTCACGAGCTCGCGTCCAAAAATCGGGTGCGGGTCGTGACACCAAGATAATAGGCCAGGAGTTGGAAAACTGGATCCTAGAGTGGTTAAATGTGTATTTGTCGGGTATACGGCAACTCAGAAGGGATACGCATATTGGAGCCCAGTTGAGCGGAAGATGTTTGTAAGCATGGACGTTACCTTCAAAGAACTGGAACCATATTATGGTTCGGATGACGGTTCGGCGTTTGGTGACACACCTAACATAGAGGGTGTTAGATGTAAGGGGGAGAATTTAAGCCCATATGTGGTAGTCGGATCGGTCACATGTCCGGTCGTAGAAAATTGGACGAAAGGGGAGAAAGTAGTGACTCCGATACAGAAGGTGAAGAAGATACATATGTTAAACAGGAGGCAGCAGACAATGGAAAATAAAAGGGGGAGCAGCAGACAATGGAAAATAAGTTCCAAGTCTACAGAAGGAGACAGCAGAAGTCCAGTACTGTGCTTGTACCGTGCCCTGTGCCTAATGTACCAAGTCCTTCGTCTACTCCTTCTCCAACTCTTGAAGATGTTGTTCCCGCACAGAATCAATCTGATTCTGATGCGGATCTCTCTGACTCTGATGGTATGATCTCTCCACCACCTATTGCTCCCTTAAGGAGATCTTCTCGCATCAATACGGGTAAGGCTCCTAGTCGTTTTGATGATTATGAACATGATATTACCAACTACCTGTCTTATTCTAACATTTCTTCGAATTATCGAGCCTTCATTGCATCATTAGACTCTACTTCGTTGCCCAAAAGTTGGCAGAAAGCAAAGAAAGATCCAAGGTGAAAAGCTGCAATGATGGAAGACTTGGGACACTGGAAAAAAAAGACGTGGAAGCTGGTTCCATTACCCAAAGGAAAGAAAACTGTGGGATGCAAATGGTGTACACAGTAAGGAGACGTCAGAAGGAAAGGTAAAACGATACACAAGGCGAGGTTGGTTGCAAAGGGATACACACAATCATATGGCATTGACTATGATGAGACGTTTGCTCTAGTAGCGAAAATGAGCACTGTAAGAACTCTGGTCTCTATTGCAGCAAACTATGGGTGGAAGCTATACCAATTAGATGTAAAGCCTTTCTCCATGGGGACCTACAAGAAGAAGTATACATAGAACTTCCGCCAGGGTGCTATGCTACAGAATCAGACGAGGGACGTCGCATGAAAAAGTGTGCAAACTAAAGAAGTCGCTATATGGGCTCAAGCAATCTTTTCGAGCCTGATTTGACAGATTCAGAAAGACTGTTACAGGCATGGAATACTATCAAGCAAATGCAGATCATACTATCTTTCTTCAGCATGCAAGAGGCCACATCACTATACTTGCTGTATACGTGGATGATATAGTAATCACAGGTAATGATGAAGCCGAGATCGCTAAGCTGAAGTCAAAACTCATGAAGGAGTTTGAAGTGAAGGATCTAGGAGCGATGAGATACTTTCTAGGTATCGAGGTGTGTGAAGGCGAACAAGGAATTGTTCTCTCACAGAGAAAATAATACTAGATCTGCTGAAGGAGACAGGGATGTTGGAATGCAAAGCAACAGTCACCCCAATTGACCAAAAGTGCAAGTTGGGAGCAGAAGCAGGAGAGCCAGTTGATCGTGAAAGATATCAACGACTTGTAGGAAGATTGATTTATCTGGGGCACACTCGTCCTGATATCTCATTTGCGGTGAGTGTAGTAAGTCGCTACATGCATGATCCAAGAACGGGTCATATGGCTGCAGTGTTTCAGATCTTGAGATATCTGAAAGGGACGCCAGGGAAAGGGCTATGGTTCAAGAAGAATGGATGTATAGAAGTTGAGGGATACTGCGATGCAGACTGGGCAAGCTGCATAGACGATAGAAGGTCTACCACGGGATATTGTGTCTTTGTAGGAGGAAACTTGGTCTCATGGAGAAGCAAAAAACAGTCTATGGTAGCACGGTCTACAGCTGAAGCAGAATACAGAGCAATGGCTTTAGGAGTGTCGGAGTTGCTGTGGGTGAAAGCGTTGCTGACAGAGTTGAAGCTGGACAAGGGAGCACCGTTACGTCTTCTGAGCGATAGTCAAGCTGCAATAAGTATAGCTAACAATCCAGTGCAGCACGACAGAACGCACATCGAGATCGGTCGATTCTTCATCAAAGAGAAGCTGGAACAAGGATACTGAAGATTGATCATGTTCGCTCAGAAGAGCAATTGGCAGACTGTCTGACTAAGGGTCTTAGTTCATTAAGTCTGTCTAAGCTATGTAACAAGATGGGAATGATTATATCTATCGCCCATCTTGAGGGGGAGTGTTGAGAACTAATAAGGGATTTAGTCCCACATTGGAAATATATAAAGAGGAGCTAGACTCCCTATAAGTAGTGGAGTAGCCAATCAATAAAATAGAACCATTATTCTCTACAGTTTCTTTAGAAAATAAAAACTATAGGGGTGTCCGTGTAATTAGTTTCAAAGTAGGGTGGTCCGTATAATAAATGTAAAACATAGGAGTAGTTAATGCAATTAACCAAAATTTAAAACTAGTAATGATACATGAAACTTTTTGAAATAATTTGGTGGCCTGTCAAGTGGGCCGGACTGGCCCATCCGACCCAAAGTCTATTGTGTCATGGGCCATGTGCCGTGCTGTACCGGAATTTTTCATCCTTAGGTCCGGTCCAACCCAGCCCGCTACATTGCATGGGCATGATAGGTCCGATCCAGGCTCGGTCCGACCCACACAAATTTTGTACCGGATCGACCCGGCCCACTTGACATGACTAATTGTGGACGGTCTTGGGGTCAAGGTGGTTTTGAATCGGTCAACTTTGGTAGTTTGTGTAGTTTTTTACTCTCCAATTCCGATTTTAGTGGCCCAACTTTATTTTATTGTGTTCCTCTAATACTTAAAAAAAAAAAAATTTGGTTTCATCTCTTTCAAGTTTAAAACTACACTGAGGACTTCCATGTCATAAAGGCCCAAATATGTAAAAGTAGAAAACAGTTGAGGACTTCCATGTACAAAAATAAACCCTGGGTAAATGACAAAAAAAAATTCTTCCTAGATTGGCCATTTTTGCTAAAAAAGATTTCATGTTCTTAAATTTTTCACTATTTATTTTTTATTGCAAAAAATTCTCAAATGACAATTTTACCTCTTCCCCTCCCTCCTTCCTCGATCGTTGGAGGAGCGCCTGGGTGGCCGGCGATGCCACGGGGAGGGCTGCGTGGGGCCGGGACGAGGGAGGATCACAGGGAGCCGACGAGTGCGGGGGAGGGTCGTGCGGGGCCGACGAGGTCGGAGGGGAGGCTCGCGGGGGACGGACGGGGCTGGGGGCTCGCCGGCGGGGGGAGGGCCGGCGGGGGGAGGGCCGGGGGGTCAGACGGGAGGAGGGCAGGGGGGGGGCAGGACCGGCGGCGGGGGGGTCGGCGGGGCTGGGGGGTCGCCGCCGCCACCGGGAGGAAGAGGGGGGCAGGGATATTTTCGGAATTAAAATTTTTAATTTTGACGGAAGGGACATTATTGAGCGGATTTGTAATCTAAGGAGGGACGAATTGTTAAAAATGACTAATAGGTCTTAATTTGCAAAAGTCGGATATTTGTCATTTACCCATAAACCCTATATAAATAGACACTGAACTATTTTGGAGACTCCTCCTGTTCTCATCGGCCGCCATCCAATTTTTTTTCTTTTTCTTTTTCTTTTTCTTTTTCTTTTTCTTTTTACTTCTCTCTCTCTAGGCTCTCTCCGTCCGCCGCCGACGAACGGCCGGATCGATCCGCCGGCGCGACTGCCGACTCAACGCCATGTAAGTATCCTCCCGATACTCCCATCTTGCTTACAGGCCCGAGGCCGATATTTTCGGGACCGGACACGTCCGATTCCGATTAGAAACGCCCGACACGGATGCCTCCGATGCGTCGGTGTTGCCTTGTCCATGCCGCGGTGTGTCGTGTCCGTGTCTGTGAAACATGGATCAAACATCGCATACGAATTTTGGCTTTATCGGAAGTCTCAAGTAAGACAACTTCTTCTTGTGCTATTGTGTTAGCAATTTTACAGACGCAATTGAAGAAATACCGATTCGTAGGTGTCGTGTCGCTGTATCTTTACCGTGTCGTAGCGTATCCGCGCCCGTGCAACAGAGGACTTCATTAGGGAATCGTGTTTGATTTGATTTTGAATCACCTAGGAAGCCAAAAAAAAAAGATCCGATACTCCGGTTCGAAATTGTCGATATTGCTGATACTGCCGATCCCAATACTCATAGGAAGGTTCCGATACCATACCAATAGTTCGAACCTTGGTCTTATACTTAGTATCCACCTTACAAAGTGTATATTAACTCTTTGTCAATAAATTCTGTACAATGCTTCCTTAAATATCAATTTAAGTTGGTGTGTTCTCGTTCTTGAAAAGCTTTTGTCCCTCGGCCACTATGTTATATTAAGCGTCAGGCGAAGCGAGGCGAGACGAGACGACGAGGCTGTCGCCTCGCTTAAGAGGCGCTTAGTAAGCGCTTCAGCCTGCCAGCACCCATTTTTACCTACCTTTGCTCCTACATGTAAAATATTCTATATACGCATAAATTTCAATATTTTTTCATACAATCCTACTAGTATATGCATGAATAACAATACCAATTATCAACCAAGCAAAGTAACAATATAAATACTAGAATCAAAATGCAAACTACAAGCAACAGCAACACAATGCATATATACTATATAGTTATCAAAATACCATCAAAATTCAAACATAAAAGCTAAAGTTTCTACTTAAAGTTTTCCAACTATCCAACTGTGTAAATAATATCAAAAAATCGAAGAAGAAATCAAAGAGACAAAGAAATCGAAAAAACCAAATACGCTTTTTCTAATGCCTAAGACTAAGCGAGACGCTACTACGCGACGCCTAAGCATGCCTGAGCGCATTTAAGCAATGATCATTTTTCTGGGACGAAATTTCTCTAAGCGAGGCATCCTAATTATATTATTCGTAAGCGCATTTTTCATAACATAGCTCGGCCACCATCTGTCAATGAGGCCGAAAGTTTATGCTCGGCTCGCGAATAACTTACAGGCGGCAATCACGATACAGATACAACGGTATTCGTAGGACGTGTAGCTCAGGTTGTTGTACGTATCCGACTCACCGTATTTTGGGAGCGAGGGGTGACACTTTTTTCTTGGTGTTATTTTGTTAGCAATTTTACAGATGCGATTGAAGAAATTAGGATTGTTTACTTCATGTAGGAACCAAGGGGCAATCTAAAACTACGGCCCGTCATCATCGGTCGGACACGTATCCGATACAACCCATATGCTCCAAAATATATACTTGGACACATCCTAGTAGATGTCGTGTTGTCATATCTCTACCGTGTTGTAGCATATCCGTGTCCGTGCAACAAAGGACTTCATTAGGGAATCATATTTGTTTGGATTTTGAATCACTTAGGAAGTTGGCACTCCAAACATGCGGGCTACATCGTGTCGGACACATATCAAACACATGTCGAACATTTCAAAGTATAGTAGGATACACCAAAATAGGAGGCATGTCCGTGTCGCCATGTCGTCTCCTCTCCGTGTTCCCACAACACGGGGAATCACATTGTGAAATGCGATTTCTGCTAACAAAATGAAAGGATGGTTTGGCAATAAGTTTCAACTAATTTGCAACTAAATAATCTGAACTATAATGGTTGTGCAACTAAGGACTTTTTCATCTGTAACTAAATACCATAAACTATTGAACCGAAATAAAAAGTTGAGGGTATTTAGTTGTAAAATATCTGATAATTCAGAATATTTAGTTTTGAATATAAAAGGTTGAGGGTATTTAGTTGTAGAAATGTGATAATTCAAAATATTTAGTTGCAAAACAAAACAGAGTCTCGAGATCACTCCGCTCACATAACATAAGGAGATCAATCGAACAATGAATAGCTTTGTTGGACTTGAATGAATAGTTCTGTCGGCAGTAGAAGACCCACGCTTGACAACAACTCCCGTGTTCTCAGTTCATTCATATAATCTTTGTTTGCGTGCTTTATTTCTTATACATTCTAAATCCAATGACATCTAAGTTGATATGATCAGAAGTTGTAGGGTCTTTTGAGCATAGTTCGCAGTATGGGTTGATGCCGATCCAATACAGCAGATATCGATATGATTTGGCATGTCCCGATCCGATACTAGCTGCTACCGAAATTGACCGATACCAACATTGATGGTCTCTTTTCCGGTCAATTCGGTAGAGAAAATTAAATAAAAAGATCAATCAGCAATAACATAAAAGCACGTAAATAAAGAAAATTTATTTATTGCAGGTAAACCAATCAATAAGAGTGACTGTTATTTCATTCAATTTCAAAACTATATATATATATATATATATATAGGGTCTTCTACAATACATATATATATATATATATATATATATATATATATATATATATATATATATAGGGTCTTCTACAATACAAAATGTCATTTTATTGTATCGATACATGACAAATATGGACCATTCGTTTTTGATCTACTGGTTCTTATTAAAAGGTCTTTCTTGTAATATGATTAGAGTAGGGAATGTAGTGCCCCGTCTCGCTCAGTCAATCAGAGGAATCGAAACGCCGACGGCGTTCGGACTTAGCCTTGCAACGGCTACTCGGAGACATCGCTCGGTCGAGGCGACCGCTCACTCAGGTGGGGTAGTTTCGGTGAACTTGCCTCATCTTAGCCTTCACATAATAAATTGCATGTTTTCAACTTGCACAAGTAGGCTTGATAATAAAAGAGACGAATTCACATAGCTAAAGGGAATAATTCCGACGGGTCGAATTGAGTTAGAATATGGAAAGGTCCAACGGTCGGCTTAGAGTTGGTGCACGGTGTGCTTTGAAAATGACACTCGATCCTTCGTCCCGTGGCTTGGGAGAAGAAAAAGTTGGTCTTTGACACAAACTGTGAATTAGCCTAAGTCATAGGCGTCGCCCGCGTAAATGCTCGATAAAGCATGCACGCTTCCACGATACAAGGCTTGACATAGCCTTTGCTCGTCCCTTGGGTTAAGTTGTAGGCTGGATTAAGTTAGGCAAAGTGATGGTGGTCGACCTAAGACATTCCAAGCACGGTCCTATGAGTTCTACGATTGAGTATAGCCACGAAGTCCTACGGTTTCAAAGCTAGTCGTATGGAGTATGAGTTGGACGATAGTATCGCGTAGAGCACGGTGGGCCTAAGGCACAATGCACGGACTTTGTGTTTAAGGCATGAATCACGGTTGATTTAATGAGTTTTTGGAGAAAGGACTGTCGAATAGGCATTGAGTTGAATGAAATGAAATGTTAACATGGAAAGAATGCTCGCGACCGTGGGTCGTCGAGGGGTCCTTGAGGGGTTTCAAGGATAGAAGACTTGAACTTGGTTTTGGAAAGAGATGATAACACTAAAAGTACAATGACTGTGTGAGACGTCAGTTTGAGTGAAGGGTCTTGCATGGTCATTGGACAACTTGTCGACAAGGTAGAGTTTCCCCGTAACGGCAATCCAGGGCCATGGGACCGTTTCGGCCAAGAAAGGAATCACGGTGATAGCTGTGCTGACTCGATAGCACCGGGTTAGTCAGGGACTTCCAGGGGGTTAGCTACCTTGCGCTGGAAGGGTCCCGGCCAACCACAAGCTATGTGTCCATGATAGCTTGTCATGCTAGTGACCTCATATAGATGAGTCGGCACGGGCGGCAATCCGCGAGTGTGCCTTTGGATTGAGTCGAGTATTGAGTACACTATATCAAGGAGTCGAGTTGAATGTGTGTGTATAGTTTGAATACAATGTTGGGCCTAAGATTTGGTTGCAACGTAGGCGACGTGCTTCGGCACGAGATGTGGCATCGAGTCTTATGTTGTCGGCATATAAGTTGCATGTTATGATTGAGATGTCTTGAGTTTATGTCAGGAGATGCCGCAAGGCAAAGTCGGTCGAGTGACACTTAACCCACAAGTCTTGATTGGGTCGGTTGGAGATCAAAGTAGCAAGGGCCGCGAGGCGGCGATATGGTTAAGTCTGACTAAGTTGCGAGGCACGGCCTCAGCAAGGGTTTGTAGCACGGTCACACGAAAATGGAGTCTATCGTGTAGTTGCGTCTCTGATTTGGGCCGTAAGGCAAACACGACTTGATAGGTCAACGTTGTTGGCACGAGAAGGGTCTAGAGGCAATGCATGAGTAAATATTGTTGACGTAAGCACGGGATGGTCTAGCGACACAGAATAGGCCAAGACGTCGGTCCTAAAACTGATCCTAAGGCAAGAGTAGAAAGACAATTGATAAGAATGGACTATGTTGCACAAAGTAAATCAAACGTGTCGGTTTTGTATGGGTGGGCGAGGAGCTCATTCCACCAGTACAGTTGAGTACTGACACCCACATAGTTTTCATGTGCAGGCACAGTTAGAAGCTCGTGGCGCGGAGCTCGCTTGGATGCGTCGAGGCACGGAGTTCCTTGGCGATTCGAAGCGTGCGGCCGCATAGAGTAAAGACTTATACGGGACATAATGTATGGACGTCGCCTTCTAAAACATCCGCTGGCTCAAGACTTGTAATTGAGAGATGAGAGAGCTGAGTGATTTGTAATGTGAGACGAGTCTATTTGAGTGATTGTAATCTTGGCCTTGCTCCCCCGTTGTAACCTTGTTCAATATCAATAAAAAGAGCTTCTTTGAATAACTTGTGTTTTGTTCTAAATTTCTGCTGCATGTTCAATGTCTCTGCATGGGACTTCTGTGCGACGACCCCGTCGCAGCCGCTGAAATCGGCCGTTATGGAACCCGCCTTGCACGAGCGCAATCTAGGCTCGTGCGGCATCACGCCTTAGCGAGGACGATCGCTCCTACGGGAGTGAGACGTGACAGGGAACATCATTTAATACAATGTTTTCCTTTTGACCGGTTGGTAAACTTTCTATTGTAGGTCATTGTGTACTTTAATTTTTTCAATGAAGTCTCTATATTAAGTTACCAGGTTACTGCTATACCAAGTTAACTTCAAGTCAAGGAGACAACTTTCACACTTTTCAATGCACTTGTTTTGTCATGTATCGATACATTCATGTATTGAAGAATTCCAATATATATATATATATATATATATATATATATATATATATATATATATATATATATATGCTTTTCGATACCAACAAAATCTGATACTCCGATTCAAAACTGCCGATATCGCTGATACCGCCGATTGCTGATACCGATACTCATATGAATGGTCCGATACCAATTCCGATACCAATAGTGCGGACCTTGGTATTGAGTTCAATGCTTAGTATCCACCTTATAGAGTGTATATAAGTTCTTTGTCAATAAATTCTGTACAATGCTTCCTTAAATTTCAATTTTAGTTGATGTGTTCTCGTTCTTGAAAAGCTTCTGTCCCTCCGGTGCCATCTGTCAGTGAGGCCGAAAGTTGTCGTAGAAGCTTGTCGCAGCTAGAAACTAACATAGTTTTTTTTGCAGGAGCAAAATGGCTGGTTCACCTATGTTGCCCCAAAAGCGAGCACGGCCAGATTCAAAGCCCACTCTACCTAGGCTCTTGGAACCTGAACAGAAGATCTACGACCTGATCGAGAGCAAGAAGGACATGGGAATGCTGGCACCCGACCTGAAGAGACAGGCGGACCTCTCGACCCACATCTTCAACAAGGCCCTCAAGGCCCTGCAAGCCAAGAACTACATCAAGGAGGTCGCCAGCGCCCACAACAAGAGGAAGAAGCTGTACATGTCCAAACGGTTCGAACCCTCAGATGCAGTGACCGGCGGGGCAATGTACGAGGACGGGAACCTCGACGCGGACTTTGTCGACGCCCTGAGGAAGCTGTGCTTGAAGCATCTCAAGAGCCGCAGTATCGCCACCCTCGAGGAGATGTGGGAGTACTGCAGGGAGTCACCCGTGCTGCCGGAGGGGTGCAAGCTGCAGCAGGTTTCGGAGATTGTCCGCTCAATGGTCCAGCTGAAGGAGGTCGAGGAGCTGAAGAGCTCCGGCGTGCGTGAGTTCGTCCGAGTGCCGGCAGGGACGGTCTGTTACAGGAGCCTGAAGCGATCCAGCGCAGCCTGTGCTGTCAGGTTGTCGTCGATCCCCTGTTTAATTTGCCCGAGGATAGATGATTGCACGCCGGACGGGGTGATCTCTCCTGTGACTTGTGAATATTACAACAAATGGCTGAGTTTCTAGCTCTCAAACACCCAGAATTAAAGGGTAAAATAATTTTTGTTCCGTTTATCAATTTTATTAGCAAATTCCTATGTTTTTATCAATTTTAACATTCTATGTTCTACAAAAATTTTGGTTTAATGTCATTCAAATGAAAAGTTTATGGAAAAGTTTTTTTTTCTGCTCGTATGTCTTCTCTGTAGCTGTTTTCTTGCAGAAAATTGTGCTTTAACTCTTTACTTGCAGTCAAATATGTGTATTAAGAAGCTCCTTTTTTGTCATAGAAAATGTTAAGTAGGATATCCATCCTTTTTGAAATTAGGAATCTCATATTATGTATTATACGCGGAAAAGACTGCATCTGTTTATCAATTTTAGTAGCTACTTCTATATTTCTTCCTGTGTTTCCTTTGCTGAAAGTTTAATGAAACCTAGCAAATTCTGTGTCTCAAAATTCTATGAAACACATATTTAGTATTGGGTTGCTATTCGGTTGTGGAGTTAGGGTTCCAAAGGTTTTAATACATAGATTCTGTAAAATATAGATTTAGTTGAACAATTGATTGCTGAAACCAGGAGAACACTGCTCAAACTAAATCACTGATATTGATTTTTGAGGAAAACTATTTGTGTTTTTGTTGCAGATGACTGCATGATTCCAGATAATGAATATACTGTATACCACCATAATATTTACATTTCGTTTTTCTTAACAAAGTAAAACACACGGCATATGTAATCTGCCATGAGGCTTGATTGTAGTCGGAACACTGCTTTTCTGAAATAATCATGAGTCAATTTGTACTGGATCCTTGAAAAACACTTAGGGGGTGTTAATGAGCCGAGCTTGCTCTCTATAATATTTTCACGAGCTCGAGTTTTGCTCGCGAGTCGTTCTTTTGAATTAGAATGCTGGATGAACTTGAATTATAGACAAATTTAAGCCTAAACTGAACTTGTTTATGAGATCATGAGCTCCGTCCAAACGAAAAATGTAGCTAGCAAGCTTAATATCAAATTGAAACTGTCTATGAATAGCTTGGTTCGTTAACAACCACCCCTTAAGGCACTCATTAGTAGACATGTTATCCATTCCGACTAGATTTTGTGTAAATGTACAAGGAAATCAGGATATCAACTAAACGAGATAATAGAAGACATCTATCATATAAATTTAGAACTGATAAGTGTTATATTAGAGTTATTAGTTATTGGGCTTTAGTCCCACATTGCTTAGAGTAATAGAGAGGAGGCTAGCCTCTCCTATATATGTGTGTAGTCTCTCTTCAATAAAGAAATTATCTATTTTATTCCATTCTACATGGTATCAGAGCCATAGAAGGAAAAAAAAAAAAAATCCACAACAAAAAAATTCCTCCACCCTTCGCCGACCCCCCCCCCCCTGCTGCCCCCCCCCCCTTCGCCGACACCCCCCTTGTTGTCCAGCGCCCCCCCCCCCCCCCCCCCCAGTCACCCCCCCTTCGCCGACCCCCCTTGCTGCCCCCCCTTCGTCGACCCCCCCCCCCGATCCAGCCCCCCCTGTCCGGATCTGCTGTGCAGACCCCCGGTTCTCTCCCCCTTCCCGGATCTGCTGTGCAGACACCCGGCTCCCCCACACTCCGGATCTGCGGCGCAGACACCCGGCTCCTCCACACCCCGGATCTGCTGTGCAGACACCCGGATCCCCCCCACGTCCCGGATCTGCTGTGCAGACACCCGGATCACCCACGATGGCTCAAAACCTTAACATTTTCCATCAGCCACCACACACCCTCCGAACCCTAGTTTAAAAATAATAATAATAAAATAATAAAATAATAAAAAAAATAAAATAAAAAAAAGAAAAAAAAAAGAAAGGAAAAAAATAAGAAGAAAAAAAAGAGTCAGTGGTCCAATGCTTTATTCCTAGATTAAGCCGTTTGGACTTAACAAATAATTTTTCTACCCTAATCTTCACATCCAAATCTACACAGAGAATGATCGTGTTTTCTCCTGTGTCCTGACGTGTTTACTTTCTATGTGCGCGACGGTGTTGACCACGTTTATAACACATTCGTAAAGTTGGTGTGATTTTTGGGGTTGGAAAGAACTCGCGACGGTTGCTTCCATTTCAGGATGACAGATTCGAAGGCAGATGATGGTAACGGTGTCAGCAACACGACGAGCACTGGCACGACGATCTCTTCGACTCGACTTGTCGACCGTCGATTGCACGGTCCAGATGGTTACTCAACATGGCGGAAGAAAGTTGAGAAAACACTTCGTGGGATGCGGCTATCTAAACATTTGACTGACAGCCCTCCGACGACGACTGATCCCACATTTGAACAGTGGGAGACGGATGATAGTCGACTGTTTACACAGTTGATGAACTCCATGGAACCGTCCGTCGAGGACATGGTTCAAAACACGGACACGATCAAGGAGCTATGAGAGGTCCTAGCAACGACATTTGATGGAAAAAGCGACTTGTCTCGCATGTACGACTCGGTTGTTGGCGTTTACCGAGCAACTCAAGGAGACAAGTCTCATAAGTGTAATGACCCGCTCCGCCCTAGCGGAACGCCGATTCAAACGGCAAGTGCAACAACTCAAACGAGCCGTCGACCCGAAGAGTTGGCATCGACCTGATGAAGAATCGATGCAAGGCTTACATTGGCCCGTCAAGAGGAATCCAGACTTAGACCTTCAAAGGCGCGCTCGGAGTATCGCTCGGCCGATGCGAACATCGCTAAGGTGGGTGGCTCCGATGAACCCGTCTTTGCTTAGCCTAGACACATAACAATACGGACACTAATGCTAGAATCGCTAGGCGATAACACCGCGCATGCTAATAAATGACTCAACGCACATAGCTAAGGGAATAATCCCATCTTGTATGCTTGTATAGAATATGGAAAAGAACATGGAAAATGTAAGAACTCTCGCACCGCGCTCCACGCTCGTGCTAAGGCACAAGCTTACGTGCAAGTCCCTTATGCGTTCAACAATGAAACAATGAATGGTTTACAACAATGAAACGGAAGACTATCAACATAGTCGTTCCGAGTAGAGTATAGCAACATTGAAAGACTATGGGACCGATGGGTCGCCAAGACGACTCCCGCACGGGGAGTTGCAAAAATGTATGAATGAATGAATGAACGAATAAGTGAATGAATGAATCGACGAATGAATAAATGAATATGTGAATGAATCAATGAACGAACGGACAAGTGAAAGAAAGAAAAGAAAGAATGAATAAAAGATAAGAAAGAAAGGAATGGTTAGCGACAGGTATGACGGACACGTGCAACGGAGCTCGCTACTCGCGCTCCACGGACGCCAACCTGGTCGATAACGCATTATGGCTAAGGGTTAGCCTACGGCTCGGAGACAGCCGTTAAGTTAAAAAGGACAAATAATACGAAATGGTCGTGGACAATCCCCTCGTATACGGGAGGTGGGAGATATAAGGGATTTCTGCGGCATGATCAAAGGGAGGATCGTGGCCGGCCTAGGCGGAAATCAAAGGGGGCTTACGGGTTGCCTGGGTGTGGGCTTGGTCACCCGGGGGACGTAAGTGCAGGGTATTTTAAGACACTATCAACGTGTACCAGCCCGCACGCTCTGAATAGTTACGAAATACCAAGGAAAAAAGGGTCCAAAATGGCTTGTGATGCCAGCGACCGGTGCATATAGAGTTAAGTGGGCTTTGCTGGTGGCAATCCACGTGCAAGTCCTTGCATTGAACAAAGTGGTCTAAGTTAACTAAATGAAGTGCCTTCTGAACAGGCTTGAAATATAACACACCAAAGGATAAAGAGTACTTCGTGAAATTGAGTTAGGAAACACGCCTACGTCGCGCTAGGACCTGAGGCAGGGACACGCACTGACATTGAAAGTTTATATGAATTGTTGACTAACTTGGTTTACTTTGGACAGGGAAGGCCGGACGGTAAGTATGGGTAAGTCGTGCATGTATTTCCATGCGACACTTGAATTCGGCAACACGAGATAGGTTATGATATGTGCCATGAAATTGACCCTAAGACAAGATTAGTAAGACAATGAATGATAGACGCTGCACAAAAGTAAATAGAACGTGTTTGGTAATGATAGCATTGTGGGCGAGCTAGCCTCCCCACCAGTGCATAACAATGTACTGATAACCCCACAGTGTACTTGCAGGATACAGGAGACGCCGGCGGGTGTGGAGCTTCCATCGAACGTGTTAAGGCGCGGAGCCAACTCTGGGGCCTTGGAACGTTGCAAGAAGCTGAAGCACCCTATACAGGACATAATGTATCGGAACATCGCCATGAATCATTCCATCTTGTAAGCCACTTGGCACGCCTTTTATGTTTCAGAGAGAGAGAGAGCTTGAGAGACTTGTAAACTCGGCCTAGCGCCGCTTGTAAACTTCTTGAAAATCAATAAAGAGTTGGAATTCGCTTCAATTTGTGTTCGTTTACTTTCTGCTGCAAATGGGGACACTCTGTGCGACTCTGTGGCCTAGCTCAAATCGGCCGTTTCTGGGATTAGCCTTGCACGGGCGCAACCTAGGCCCGTGCGGCATCACGCCTTAGCGAGGACGATCGCTCCTGCGGGAGTGGGGCGTGACAGATTGGTATCAAAGCACGACTTTACGTCCTTGGACTTCATTTCGATTTTCTCAGTTTTGAAAGCTCGTCGTTGGAAAAAGAAGTGTACGCTCTCTCATTGTGCCTTGGGATGTTCCATACAATAAGTCTAATATTTTCAAAAGCTCGTACAAGTACTCGGTTGAACGGGATCGATAGGCGAAGGCCTTTGTGCCAAACCATGACGGACTTAAGTCGAAAGAAAACTAAAATGCTAGAAGTTAGCAAACGCAAAGCATGCTTGAATAACCTTACGCTGACTATAGCGAACGAGTACACGAGACCAAAGTATAGTCCGCACGGGATAGCTATGCACACGGCCTTTTGGCTAAGTTGTGCCGCCCGTCGCGCACCTCGACCTTTTGTTGCGAGCGATATTAAGTATCGTTCGGTCGGGAACGAAGCTACACTTAGAGTGTCTATCGATAGGGACGCTATCAAACTAACGCTTAGGCGTGCACGAAAGATTGATTTGGATTTTGAGGAATAGTGCGAACGACTTAGTGCGTCGATACGACATAAGCGATTATGCTAGAGAATTCGTCGAACGAATCTGAAATATGTCTTAGCAAATGATGCGAATGTGATTATGGATTAAATAGGATGGC
Organism: Iris pallida; assembly: GCA_029216955.1. Taxonomy (NCBI): domain Eukaryota; kingdom Viridiplantae; phylum Streptophyta; class Magnoliopsida; order Asparagales; family Iridaceae; genus Iris; species Iris pallida. The sequence goes on from JANAVB010011394.1 coordinate 5,009,566, forward strand.
TCGAATCCGAGTGGTGTATGTGATAGCTTCGAGGAAGAATAAGAATGAGTGTTGACGGCTAGTCGAGTGGCTCGAACCCTGAGTGGTGTATGGACGACATAGAAATTGTTCGAGCAAGACTAAAGGATATACGGATAGAACGAGTATGTCGGCGAAGCGATGCGATCTCGCAAAGCCTTAGAACGCATCACGCTTAGTTTGGTCGTGACTTCGAATGTCCCGAACGAGATGTCGTTCGGACAACTTGTCAATGGGAACGCAAGTTAGAAAATGACTCGGAACAATGAATAAAGATGTATGTCTTGATCGAGGAAGCTAGAGGATAGCATTTGTGATTTCGAATTGGGTCAAATGAAATGTGACTTGAATTTTGGAGAACAATATTGAAACTAGCTTGAGGAATAGCGATCGAACTTGATCTTGGAGTGAATCGAATGGAATTGTGGTATATCCAATTCGGACAATAGCATCAGCTGCACGACTCGAAATTGGTTGCAAAGGAAGATCGTCAGGTTACGCATATCGTCGATGGTATTGGCGTATCAAAGATCGATATGCGATAACTCGGGGGTACTCTGACTCGGCGAATGACGATCGTGCAAATGTCATTGTTCCGATGGATGCTATACTCGGGATATTGAAATGTGTCGAGGAAAATATAGATGTGGCTCGAGGATTTTCCAGTTGAACGAATGACGGTCAGACTATTGAACCGAGATCTTGGCTTGGATGAAAAATGAAAATGTTTGGATATGCTTCGTTGACAACCACAATGTTAACGTTCTTGTCTTATGCGAACGCAACTCCAGCCTCGCACATGCGTCACGCCGATTAGGACGATCACTCTGCGTGAGCGCTGTTATGGTGATTCATACAGCGGGGGTGATCGAACTTGCATGGCATGGCAAATTTGATACATCGACTTGTGGTTTGACGCGAATGTGGACTCGAGAATGACTTAGCGTGCGTGACGGTTGAATTTGAGGATTGCATAGATCCAATCCGCGTATCGAGAATGAATTAGTCTAGACGCAAGCAAGAGTTAAGCCCCGATGAGAATAATTATTCCGCGGGAGCGTTGCATGGTGATTCATGAACCACCGTGGATAATCGGACTCGCGTGAGATTTGGGACGCAACATATTGTCAAAGCTAGACGACCTCGTGATCGAATACATGAATTGGTTAGAATTGGTGATTTGAATGGATTCGAATACGCGCAACGAATGCATTGATGCGAATAGGTGATCGTGCTCGATGTTTAGAAATCTGAGTGACGCGAGCTTGGGTAGAAAATTCCGTACTACCGACTTTGGTTTGACCCTAGGATTGGGGTCAGTGTTGGCATTATTGTTGGGGAACTATGATTCCAATCCTGACATTGACTTAGCCTTGAGAAATGGCCTAGCGGTTAGGCGAGACGCCCTGTTTCAAGTGTAGAAATCAAAAGATTGATCTTGAGGATTGACATGGATGGATTGAATGATGCAAGAATAGGAAACCCTGCTCACGAGATTCGGCTGACATGCATATATTTCAGGGACGCGTGAGTATGTGCACGATGTGACTCGAGTGAGAATGATGAATTCTCTATCACGCGGTTTGGTGAATGCATGTATTTTGGGGACGCCTGGAATGCGTGCACGATCCAACCAAGTGACATGTTGAATTCCAAACGAGACTTGAGGAATGGAAAGTATCGGGGATTGAGATCGTGTTAAAAGAAAGGAATGATACTAGAACGAGCATGGCTCGGAATCAAGAAACGTGTGAGCGGAGTGTGCGTGAACGACAACGAGATTGGCCCTAAACAAGTGAATGATATGGAATCGATATCGTGCAAATAAAAGTTGGTATAACGAATTGAACCATTGATAGGAAGATATACTCGATGATAGTGCAATACTTGATCTTGAATCGGACGAAAATTACTTAGACTTGGTCGACCCCGCTAAGAAGATATTATACTAATTTCGTGGACAAGAACGCTTGAGAAGCGAATCGGGTCCTCTCGATGACCGAGATAAACGAAAGTGAGTTTGCCTCAGCCTACGACCCTCGTATTTGACGAATTACAACGTGCCTCGTGCGACCATTTCAGTCCCATGACACGAAAAAATAGCAACCAAGACGAAGAAACACTTGAATTGAATAAGTACCATCAACTCTAAAATAAATGAAAAGTAATTCAATAAAATCGACCAAACGTATGCGACACGGAAACTTAGAAAGGTATCGAGTATAGATCGGTGCTATCGAGCGGTAAAGCCATTCGATAGGGATTGTCTAAGAAACACGACGACACGAGTTAAGGAATGGTAGGATGACCTGCACTCAGGAAGTCTCGAGGACGAGACTTGTTTTGAGTGGTGTATTATGTAATGACCCGCTCCGTCCCAGCGGAACGCCGATTCAAACGGCAAGTGCAACGACTCAAACGAGCCGTCGACCCGAAGAGTTGGCATCGACCTGATGAAGAATCGATGCAAGGCTTACATTGGCCCGTCAAGAGGAATCCAGACTTAGACTTTCAAAGGCACGCTCGGAGTATCGCTCGGTCGATGCGAACATCGCTAAGGTGGGTGGCTCCGATGAACCCGTCTTTGCTTAGCCTAGACACATAACAATACGGACACTAATGCTAGAATCGCTAGGCGATAACACCGCGTATGCTAATAAATGACTCAACGCACATAGCTAAGGGAATAATCCCATCTTGTATGCTTGTATAGAATATGGAAAAGAACATGAAAAATGTGAGAACTCTCGCACCGCGCTCCACGCTCGTGCTAAGGCACAAGCTTACGTACAAGTCCCTTATGCGTTCAACAATGAAACAATGAATGGTTTACAACAATGAAACGGAAGACTATCAACATAATCGTTCCGAGTAGAGTATAGCAACATTGAAAGACTATGGGACCGATGGGTCGCCAAGGCGACTCCCGCACGGGGAGTTGCAAAAATGTATGAATGAATGAATGAACGAATAAGTGAATGAATGAATCGACGAATGAATAAATGAATATGTGAATGAATCAATGAACGAACGGACAAGTGAAAGAAAGAAAAGAAAGAATGAATAAAAGATAAGAAAGAAATGAATGGTTAGCGACAGGTATGACGGACACGTGCAACGGGGCTTGCTACCCGCGCTCCACGGATGCCAACCTGGTCGATAACGCATTATGGCTAAGGGTTAGCCTACGGCTCGGAGACAGCCGTTAAGTTAAAAAGGACAAATAATACGAAATGGTCGTGGACAATCCCCTCGTATACGGGAGGTGGGAGATATAAGGGATTTCTGCGGCATGATCAAAGGGAGGATCGTGGCCTGCCTAGGCGGAAATCAAAGGGGGCTTACGGGTTGCCTGGGTGTGGGCTTGGTCACCCGGGGGACGTAAGTGCAGGGTATTTCAAGACACTATCAACGTGTACCAGCCCGCACGCTCTGAATAGTTGCAAAATACCAAGGGAAAAGGGTCCAAAATGGCTTGTGATGCCAGCGACCGATGCATATAGAGTTAAGTGGGCTTTGTTGGTGGCAATCCACGTGCAAGTCCTTGCATTGAACAAAGTGGTCTAAGTTAACTAAATGAAGTGCCTTCTGAACAGGCTTGAAATATAACACACCAAAGGATAAAGAGTACTTCGTGAAATTGAGTTAGGAAACATGCCTACGTCGCGCTAGGACCTGAGGCAGGGACACGCACTGACATTGAAATTTTATATGAATTGTTGACTAACTTGGTTTACTTTGGACAGGGAAGGCCGGACGGTAAGTATGGGTAAGTCGTGCATGTATTTCCATGCGACACTTGAATTCGGCAACACGAGATAGGTTATGATATGTGCCATGAAATTGACCCTAAGGCAAGATTAGTAAGACAATGAATGATAGACGGTGCACAAAAGTAAATAGAACGTGTTTGGTAATGATAGCATTGTGGGCGAGCTAGCCTCCCCACCAGTGCATAACAATGTTCTGATAACCCCACAGTCTGCTTGCAGGATGCAGGAGACGCCGGCAGGTGCGGAGCTTCCATCGAACGTGTTAAGGCGCGGAGCCAACTCTGGGACCTTGGAACGTTGCAAGAAGCTGAAGCACCCTATACAGGACATAATGTATCGGAACATCGCCATGAATCATTCCATCTTGTAAGCCACTTGACACGTCTTTTATGTTTCAGAGAGAGAGAGCTTGAGAGACTTGTAAACTCGGCCTAGCGCCGCTTGTAAACTTCTTGAAAATCAATAAAGAGTTGGAATTCGCTTCAATTTGTGTTCGTTTACTTTCCGCTGCAAATGGGGACACTCTGTGCGACTCTGTGGCCTAGCTCAAATCGGCCGTTTCTGGGATTAGCCTTGCACGGGCGCAACCTAGGCCCGTGCGCATCACGTCTTAGCGAGGACGATCGCTCCTGCGGGAGCGGGGCGTGACAATAAGGACCACTTCCGATCCTTCAAGGCTATGGTGGATGAAATTGATCGTGTTCTTCCTTTGACGGCGGATATCAATGAAGCTCGGGCTCAACGCGAGCAGCTTCATGTTATGGCATATCTTGCATCTCTCCGTCCTGATGCGGACTCAGCTCGATTCCAGATTATTGCTGGATCTGATGTTCCATCTTTGATGGAGGCCCACTTCCGTGTTCTTCGGGCCGCAAAGGTGGTTGAGACCACTCCGGGAGATACTCCTGCTGATCGATCTGCCCTTGGTAGCGCTGCTCGTCCTGGCGTTCGTGGTGGACGTGGTGGACGACGAGGTGGTCGGACTTATGGTCGCGATGGCGGACGCGGCAATGGTGGTCGTGATGGGGGACGACTACGAACATGCTTCCACTGTGGCCAACAGGAACATTTCCAGTGGCAGTGCCCTAAAGCTCATGTTGCCAATATTACTTCGGATGCTACTGATAATATCGTTCGTTCGGTTCAGATGAGCGACGATTCTTACGCGGAATTTCTTGAGTTCGAGGCTCAATGTCGTGGTGAAGCATCAACGTCTGGTTCCACAGTCGGATATTCCGCAGCATGCATAGTAAAACCCAAGCAGGGGATAATTGACTCTGGTGCATCCTCACACATGACTGGTGACGCAGGTATGATACACGATTATATACCTGTCCGTCGTGCTTCTGGCATTACTGTTGCCAATGGCGGTTCTCTGGCAGTCCGCGGCCGTGGAAGTGCCACTCTTTTTCCCGGACTGTCAGTTACATCTGTTCTACTTACTCCTGGGAACCCGTTCAATTTACTTTCTATCAGTCAACTTACTCGTGAACTTCATTGCTCGGTAACCTTTTTTTCTGATAATTGTGTTTTTCAGGACCTGACAACTGGGAAGACTATTGGTAAGGGGCATGTTGCTGGAGGCTTGTACCTGTTTGACGCAACTCCTTCTGTTGTTTGTGCAAGCATGAAACTTGATCCGGTCGAGTTACATTGTCGGTTAGGTCATCCGTCGTCTCCAGTTCTCCAGAAAATGTACCCATCTTTAGCTATTCCCTCTTCTTTTCATTGTGAGCCATGTAGTTTAGCTAAGCATCATCGGGTTTCTTATCCGGTGAGTCCAAATAATCTTGCAACCGCTCCTTTTGAGTTGGTGCATTCTGATATATGGAGACCTTGTCCGACTGAATCTGTAATGGGTTTTAAGTACTTTGTTACGTTTGTCGATGATTACTCACGTGTCACTTTTATTTATTTAATGAAAAGTCGCGCTAAATTATTTAACATCTGGTGTTACTTTCATGCCGAGATAACTACACAATTTGGTCATCCAATCAAAACCTTTCGGAGTGACAATGGTCGTGAGTATTTATCTCGTGATCTTGATAAACATCTGGCCAGCAACGGCATCATCCACCAAACCTCTTGTGCGTACACACCACAACAAAATGGTGTAGCCGAACGCAAGAATCGTCATTTATTGGAAACAACACGTGTTCTTATGTTTCAAGCACGTATTTCCAAGAGATTTTGGTCGGATGCGGTCCTTACAGCTTGTTATCTTATTAATCGCATGCCGTCGTCAGTTCTCCATGGTAGCACTCCCTTCTCTAGGCTCTTTCCTGGAAGAGAGCCGTTTCCTCTGCCTCCCCGCATCTTTGGTTGCTTATGCTATGTTCGGGATACCCGACCAACCCTTTCTAAATTGGATCCTAAGGCTATACAATGTATTTTTCTTGGGTATCCTAAAGATCAGAAAGGGTATCGGTGTTTCTCTCCTGTCTTAAAGCGATATTTTTTCACTCGGGATGTTACCTTTGTCGAAACAAAATTTCCTCCGTTCCCCCAATCAACAGGTCCGGCTCCCCTGATCTATCCCGAAGAAGATTTTTTGTTGTTTCCTCATCAAACACAACAACCTCCCGTACGGGTGCCCTCCCTTACCGAGCCAGTCTCCCAGGATGATGGTCCACATACACCGATTCAGCCATTAACGACATCAACCACAGAATCTTCCTCCTCTGGTTCCACCAGCAGCTCCGGCTCCAGTGAGTTGCCTCCATCTGTCCCTCCAGCAGCTCCACCAATTCCGCCAGCAGCTCCGGCAATTCCGCCTCCAGAACGTTCTCGTCGTGCATGTCGAGATCATCCCTTGTATGTTAACAACTACAAAGGACTTACCAGTCACACTCAGTCTCTGGTAGCTACTATTGATGGGATTCAGATCCCCAAGACCGCTGAGGAGGGTCTCCGACATCCTGGTTGGCGTGCTGCTATGCACGAGGAGATGAAGGCTCTCCAGAAGAATCATACCTGGGACTTAGTCGATCTACCTCATGGTAAACAGGCAGTCGACTGTAAATGGGTGTTCACGATTAAAGTAAAACCAGATGGCACTCTTGACCGATTGAAAGCTCGTCTGGTGGCCAAAGGTTACTCTCAAACCTATGGTGAGGATTACTTCGAGACTTTTTCTCCCGTGGCCAAAATGACGTTCGTTCGTGTCCTCGTGGCCTTGGCCATTCGCTATGACTGGCCTTTACTTCAACTCGATATAAAGAATGCTTTCTTCCACGGGGATCTTGATGAAGAAGTATATGTGATGCAACCTCCCGGGTTCTTTGCAAGGGAGGGTGTCACGCCCCAGAACCAGAATACTGGAGAGCGGAGGAATGACTCAGCCAGCTACGTATTACGGGTAGATGAATACCGTATAATACGATCAATGCTGTCTAACAAGACGAGGGGGTGCATACTACATGAAAGTCTCACTATGGTTACTTTACATCTATTGTCTCAATCATTCAAACAAGAAACAGAAATAAAGAACATGTAAGATAAAGCAGTAAGGCGTCCCAAACGCTCAGTCAAAATGTTCTTGATATCTGGCTTTACAGAACATAGTCAGATGATGTAGCAAGGTATACACAATTGTTTATCAGCTGCAGCCTGACTTTAGTTACAATTATGTAAAAGTAAGTACAAGACGGTCCGACTAACATGTCGGTGCCAAACGACAAGATAAAGTAAATAACAAAACGAGCGGGGAGGTAAGGAACCCACTCGAGTCCTCCTGCGATCATTCCTCTAGTATTGACCATCTTGGAGGTAGAAGTAAGCTGAGTCCTCGGGAATCGGCTCTAAATCTGGCCATGCAAAACTAGAGAGGTTAGACCTCTAATAGCAAGTACCACAAGGAAGCACGACATGAGAATTTAAAACCAGTGATAAGAGTTAGGAATAAATAGATCTCTACTTGCTACTGGGGTTCACATAACATCACGACACTTCGAACCAACTTCCCAACCAAACAAGGACAGAAGTTGACCCGTCATGCCCTGACATTCTGATCCTCTCAGTTAGTTAACAGAGTAGATACAGTACACAAACAAATCAATTTAAACGCCCATTCAACTACTACGGCTTGCTACTGTAAGTTCCAAGTTACCTTGGTTTTATGCAATAAGGATTTCTCAGTTCTTACAATGCGCAACAAGGCTAGTTTACCCAATCAATCAATTGCGCCAATCATGTATTTAGACGAGTCCCGGCGGGACGCCCGTCGTTAATATACAATGTACAATAAATAATATAAGCAGATACCGCTCCCTGCCCGTGTGGCAGGTTTGCAGTATCTGTGGGAACCAGCCGGCCTGTCGGGCACTTAATAGTCCCAAAGTGGGCTGCCATGTAAGAACTCGGGAATCCATTCTCTCCATGCAATTATTATTTTATTAACTTAATAGCCTTTATGTTAAGTGAAATTCCATGCCGTGGATCATGGTTATTCAGAATGAGTACCTTTGTACGGGGTACGATATGCGCAACTCTACAACGATATCCGTGCGGTTAGGTTGTAGGTCTTACATAGCGTAATGCAACAATCAAAACTAACTACGGAATAATCATGCCTTGACCATAAAGTATACATGCTGCTTTTGTAGAAAAATAAATTGAAGCCTGCACATGCCTGTATGCCAATATTCGGGATCGGCTAATCGGTTGCAATAGCTCATAGCCCATATGGACGTGTCTCATTCATTCAATTCAATAAGACGACTAGCCAGTCTCTTAGTTCCAACTAGGAACGCATGATCAATTATTAGTAAAGTTAACAATCAATGTTAATTTGTAACAAGGCATGAAAGTCAAACTATTATTTAGTATGGTCGAGTCTACAATTCTCAGGGTTAAATTCTAGTCATACTGGGTATCCATAAACTAATCAAGACACAGGGCACGTTCTACACAACCATATGTATTAAAAATATTAACATGCCAAGATTATCGAGTTCATGCAACCATTAAATGAATAAATTATAGAGCAATAGAAGCACCAAGGTTAGATTACGCCAAGGTTGGTCTATGCCCAAGTTTTTACGCTAAGGCCAACAAGTTACGCCAAGCTTTACGCTGTGGCGAAATACGCGCGCAAAGAACGTACGCGTAAAAAGTAACGTTACGCGTAACTTATACGCGTAAGGGTCAAAGTGTATACATGGATGAATACGCGTAAAGGAAGTATGCGTAAAAAGTAACGGAACAAGTTGCGCGTAAAACTCGTTTTACGCCGAGCCAAGGAGCACGCGTAAAAAGAGCTACGCGTAAAAACAGGGTTACGCGTAAAAAGATTGAGTTTACGCCTGAGACACTGTGCGCGTAAAACATCGCACGCGCAAAAAGTAACGCTCGTAAAAAAGTAAAGTTTTTACGCTTGAATGAATACGCGTAAAAAGGGATACGCCAAGTTAAGTAGACTTTGCTTAAAAACTTGTTCACGCTGACACGAGTGATCGTGGGCGTAAAAAGCTGATGCTACGCGAGCACGTATAACGTGAGCGTAAAAATTCAGCGCTACGCGGGCACGTGAAAACGTGAGCGTAAACTCAATACTACGCTTGCACGTATAACGTGAGCGTAAAGTTCCTCCCGAACTCCAATTCCTATGGAACCTTCGTTCCAAGCCAGAAATGGGGTTCCCATGGTTCAGAATGGCATATAACACCACCTCAACGAAACGGGAATGAACAAAACTTGGAAGTAAGGAAGTTAACAGATCAAAACCACTAAAATCCAAAAAAATAGTAACTCTAGATCTACTAAGAATAAGACTTCAAAATGAAAAATGCCAAGTTCTAAACTCTCTTAGGATCACGAAAGGGAGATAAATGAACCATAAAAATATGGGTTCTCATGTGAAGGGGATGGGGCTTTAAATGGGGGTGTTGGGTTGAGGATTGGGTTCGGTTTATGATGAACCACTATGAACCCGAAAATAAACCAACCTAGGCCGAACCTAAAACAAAGCTAAAGCAGAGAATAAAAGCAAAAAGTAAAATGCAGAAAATTAATTAGCGTGAATTAAAGGAATTTAAATACATGATAAATATTAAATAAATACATTCAAGTAGTACATGCATAAAAATACGTATTCTGGGAACGGAGAGTGACAGAGGGTAAGGTGTTTCGTCTAAGGAAGGCCCTCTATGGCCTGAAACAATCACCTCGTGCATGGTTTGGTAGATTTACACTGGTGGTTATTCAATTTGGAATGTGTCAGTCGAAGAAGGACCATTCAATCTTCTATCGACACACATCTGCTGGAAGAATACTTCTTGGTGTCTACGTTGATGATATTGTAATCACGGGAGATGACAGCCAGGGTATTGCAAGTCTCAAGAAGTTTCTTGGAGAACAATTTCAAACCAAGGATTTGAGATCCTTGAACTATTTCTTGGACATTAAAGTCACACGGGGTAAGCGGGACATTGTAAAGTCTCAAAGAAAATATGTACTGGATATACTAAATGATGCAGGCATGATGCAAGCAAAGGGAGCAAACTCACCTATGGATCCAGGGGCAAAATTACTCCCAGACGAAGGGGTCCTGATGACCAATCCAGATCAGTATCGTCGAGTGGTTGAAAAACTCAACTACTTGGCAGCCATGACGCGTCCGGATATTTCTTTTACAGTAAGCGTCGCAAGTAGATTTATGGCTTCTCCAAGAGTTCCACACTGGCAGGCAGTTTTCAGAATTTTGTGTTATCTGTAGTGCCCCGTCCCGCTCAGTCAATCGGATGAATCAAAACGCCAACGGCGTTCAGACTTAGCCTTGCAACGGCTGCTTGAAGACATCGCTCGGTCGAGGCGACCGCTCGCTCAGGTGGGGTAGTTTCGGTGAACTTGCCTCATCTTAGCCTTCACATAATAAATCGCATGTTTTCAACTTGCACAAGTAGGCTTAATAATAAAAGAGATGAATCCACATAGCTAAAGGGAATAATCCCGACGGGTCGAATTGAGTTAGAATATGGAAAGGTCCAACGGTCGGCTTAGAGTTGGTGTACGGCGTGCTTTGAAAATGACACTCGATCCTTCGTCCCGTGGCTTAGGAGAAGGAAAGTTGGTTGAGTAGGCGAAGTTATGATCGTAGCCTAAGTCATAGGCGTCGCCTGCATGAATGCTTCATAAAGCATGCACGGTCCCGTCGTCCAAAGCTTGGCATAGCCTTGGCTTGCCCATGAGTTAAGTTGCGTTGAGCAGCTTGTGACCTAAGTCTAGGAACCCGAGTGACTTGGTCGTTCAAGTTGGATGCGTGCACGACACGATCCGTTAAGGCAAAGCTTGACGTAGCCTTTGCTCGTTAAGTTGTTGCGAAGTTAAGTTAGGCAGAGTTATGCCGGTCGACCTAAGACATTACAAGTACTGTCCCGCTCTTTCGCGGTTTGTCAAAGTTAAGTAGTCCCACGATCTCAAGGCCCATCGACTCGGGCAGGAGTGTCGCGTAGAGCACGATTGGCTTAAGGCACGATGCACGGACTTAGTGTTTAAGGCAAGGACTACAATTGATTCAAAGTGAGTTTTGAGAAAGGACTATCAAATAGGCGTTCATGAGTTGAGCCAAATGATAGGGTCTCAAGGAAGGAATGCTCGCGACCGTGGGTCGTCGAGGGGTCTCAAGGATAGAAGTCTTGACCTTGGTTTCGAAAGAGATGGTAACATTGGTAGAGGAATGACTGTGTGAGACGTCAGTTTGTGTCGAGTCTTGCATGGTCATTTGACAACTTATCGACAAGGGCGATGAATCCTCGAGCGGCAACCCTTGGCCATGGGACCGACTCGGCCTAGGAGGAAACATGGTATAGTCGTGCATAAGGTTTCTGCACAGGTTAAGCGGGGACTTGCGACGGAGCTAGCTACTTGCGTCGAAAGGATCCCGATTAACAAAACTATACATCAAGGTATAGCTTGTGATGCTAGTGGCCAAGTTCATATAGATGTCGGCAAATAGCGGTTATCCGCGTGTATGCCTTTGGATTGAGTTGAGTTGAAGGTGTGTACAGTTAGAACACAAAGTTTGGGCCTAAGATTGGGTTTCAACATAGACGTCGTGCTTCAGCACGAGATGTGGCGTCGAGTCTCAAGTGTTGACATGTGAGTTACAAAAGTTGGGTTTGAGTTGTTTAAGTTTAAGTCAGGAATCGCCGCAAGGCAAGTCGGTCAAGTGACACTAAGTTCACAAGTCTCTATTTGGTCAGTTGGTGGTCAAAGTAGCAAGGGCCGCTAGGCGGCAAGGGCCGCAAGGCGACGATATGGTTAAGTCTCACTGAATTGCGAGGCACGGCCTCAGCAAGGGTTTGTAGCACGGTCACACGGAAATGGAGCCTCATCACGTAGTTGCGTCTCTGATTATGGCCGTAAGGCAAACACGACTTGATAGGTTAACGTTGTTGGCACGAGAAGGGTCTAAAGGCAAAGTATGAGTTAACACCGTTGTCGCAAGCACGAGATGGTCTAAAAACACAAAATAGGCAAGGCGTCGGTCATAAAACTGATCCTAAGGCAAGACTAGAAAGACAATTGATAAGAAGTGACTATGTTGCACAAAAAAAATCAAACGTGTTGGGTTTGTATGGGTGGGCGAGGAGCTCATTCCACCAGTACAGTTGAGTACTGACACCCACATAGTTTTCATGTGCAGGCACAGGTAGAAGCTCGTGGCGCGGAGCTCGCTTGGATGCGTCGAGGCACGGAGTTCCCTGGCGATTCGAAGCGTGCGGCCGCATGGAGTAAAGACTTATACGGGACATAATGTATGAACATCGCCTTCCGAAGCTTCCGCTGGATCGACAAATGTATTGAGAGATGAGAGAGAGAGCAGAGTGACTTGTAATGTGAGCTTGAGTGAGCATGAGAGACTTGTAATCTTGGCCTTGCGCCCCATTGTAACCTTGTTTCAATATTAATAAAAGAGTGTTTTACAATGACTTGTGTTTTGTTCTAAATTTCGCTGCTATTATTCAATGTCTCTGCTTGGGACTTCTGTGCGACGACCCCGTCGCAGCCGCTGGAATCGGCCGTTATGGAACCCGCCTTGCACGAGCGCAATCTAGGCTCGTGCGGCATCACGTCTTAGCGAGGACGATCGCTCTTACGGGAGCGGGGCGTGACATTATCTAGTAAAGAATCCAGGAAAAGGAATTCGAATGGAGAATAATGGACACACTCGCATTGATTGTTTTACTGATGCTAACTGGGGGACAAGTTTGACAGATAGACGGTCTACATCTGGCTACTCAGTATTTGTTGGCGGAAATCTAGTATCATGGAAAAGCAAGAAACAAAGTGTGATAGCACGCTCAAGCTCGGAAGCAGAATATCGAGCTATTGCTCATGGCACGTCAGAGATATTATATATGAAGCATCTCCTACAAGAACTGGGAGAAGACGCAGGATCTCAAGTGGCAGACCTATGGTGTGATAACCAATCTGCTATTCACATTGCCACCAATCCAGTATTTCATGAACGGACGAAGCATATTGAAATTGAAATTCATTTTGTTCGTGATGAATATACAAAAGGAGTGATAAAGTTTCAACATGTGCGAACCGGCGACCAGATAGCTGATATCTTCACAAAGCCTCTTCTGGATCCCCGGGTTCAATTTTTATGTAACAAGCTGGACATGATTGACATCTATACTCCAGCTTGAGGAAGGGTGTTAAGTGTTATATTAGAGTTATTAGTTATTGGGCTTTAGTCCCACATTGCTTAGAGTAATAGGAGAGGAGGCTAGCCTCTCCTATATATATGTGTAGTCTCTCTTCAATAAAGAAATCATCTATTTTATTCCATTCTACAAGAACAATACTTATACAACTCAACTTGATCTAGGGTTCACATCATGTGTGGATTCTCAACAAGCCCACTTTAACATAACCAACTCTTATTTGCTTTAGAATGATACATGTTCGCATTTTTACATGAAAAATGTAACAGACATCCCTTGTTTTATTGTTTGATAGAGAGCCACAATCTGAGAACAAAGAGAGGAATCTATGCTCATCTATTTGTTGACCTCAATAATAACCTTTCCAACATTTGAACTTGAAAAGAGCGAGACTAAGCTCGGTAGAAAACTCTCGATGCCATTGTTCATTTTGAACTTTGAAACCAGCTTACCTTCTCTTATATAACCTTCAATGTCCTCTGCGAAGTCGCCAAAATGATGAATATGAGAGCCAATCATAAATCCTTCCATCTTAACATCTTTACCAACCATGTTTAGTAAATTTCTAATGCCTTGTCGTTCTGTCCAGACCTAAAATAAGAACAAAATTAGATTTTAGATGGTGCGGGAATTTCAGCATGATATAACTTTACCAAAACATATTTGTCAAATCTAATTATTGATATATACATTTATGGATAAAATTATTACCTATGACGCTCACCTGATTATATTGAGAGATCATTCCGCACAACGGAATTCTTGCTCGCTTATTGACATGGTTGAGGACAGCCTCTAGCATTTCCCCACCAACATTTTCAAAGTAAACGTCAATGCCATCGGGGAAGTACCTTGAAATTCATGTCAACATAAGAGAGGATATATTAACTCAATTTCATAAATATTTGTATCCATATGATTGGTTAGGTGTATTTAACATCTTTGCCAATGAGACTACTTCCCAAAGAGTGAAATCTCCAATTTTCCTAAATACAGAAGAGCCCCAGTAAAGCCAAATATCTGTTAGGGGGGTTGGTTCAGATCAAACTCCCTAACTACCTTTATTTTGCATTAGTTATGTGTGACCATTCATATATTCTTGTGGAACTTTTTTTTCAGTAAAATCAAGTTGCTCTTTTCGATGAAGATTCCAAACAATAATTCTATGCAACTTTGTACTTGGTACGTGACCCAAAATTTACTGGATAAGCATGTCATGTGGTTTGGCTACCGATGCTTAATTGAACTTGAAGACTTAACATAATGTACTGGTTAAATTGGTAAGACTACCCTTAAGGATAAGAAATAGAAGAACTTACTTGCTAAGAGCAACATCAAAATCAGTCTCTTTGTTGTAATTGAAAGCATCATCAAAATTGAGTTCATCCTTGAGAAGATTTACCTGTCACGACAGAAGAAGGCAATGCTAAATAACTTGAATCATGTTTACTTTGTGTCTGTATCGTGTCCATACATGCAATATAGGTGACTATATACTACCTATCTGAAATATTCATATTTGTATCTGTGGACATATTCGTGTAAGATAACAAGATAGGTTGATAGTAATAAGAGTAATAACAATGTTACACACCAAGATATGTACATTTGAACCTTTTATGTCTTTCTTTTATTAGTATGAACAGGACATAACTGACTGATTGAATGTAGAGAGCTCTCGCAATCGAATTAATTAATCTTGAAAGTTATGGATTACCTTTTCATCTGTTCCTGCACTTCCCACAACCCTGCACCCTTTCAGTTTAGCCAGCTGCCCTGCAAACATACCAACTGCTCCTGCGGCCGCAGATACGAATACATTTTCCCCTGCCTTTGGGTCTGCAATCAAGTGAACTCCCACCCATGCTGCAAAACCAGGAACTCCTGGAAAACATAACAAACGTCGATCAGGAATAGAAAAAAATTTTATGCTCTAAAATTATTCACGAAGAACTCTGTTTATTGATACAGCTATGGAACTGGCAACATATCTTAATAATGAAGTCTGATGTTCTTCTATAGCTAAAGCAAGGCCCTTATGTTATTTAGTATGATTTGTTAAACATTAAATTGTAAATAAAGTTGTTACTAAAGGTGGTCAGTTCATAATGGTAGGACATTAATACAAGTTCTTCGAGTTCTTCGAGTTCTATGTTATTTTAGACATACGAGGCAATTTTATTTCTTCCAGTAAATATAGCATTATAAATTTTCCTTAGCAAGAAGAACACAGAGTCGAGGGGTTACACCCAAAGTCCCTCAACCTGGATTATCATTTATTATCTTTTGTTTTTATTTTTATTTTTGAGATAAGACCAGTCATTTGTGATCGTCCCTCTTCTGGGATACTATCAGCACCAAGACCCCTCTCATTCCCATTTTTATTTTGTCCGGGCTAGCATTCAAACCCACTTACCACTAGACCACCCCTTTGGTGGTCGACCTGGGTTATTATTTAAACTTCAACCATATGAAAAACTGGATTGTTAGTTGTCAAAATAAGATTGCTCTTCTTTAATTAGAACAATATAACAAAACGATACTTGATAATTGAGTAATCAACTCTATCACCTATGTTTCATACAAAATCTTCATAATCAAATAACTATGGCATATTAGGCATCTAAACGATAACGGTGTATTGCTTAGAATTTGTTCTCGTACCTAGGGCATTGAGATATTCTAGAGGTGAAATCCCCTTGCTCGCATCCACCTTGCGAAACGATAACGATGGAAGTACGCAGTATTCCTCTACAGGACAGAACGGAATGATGGCAATATCCCCCTCGGTATAGTTTTCGTCCTTGGAGTTTATAACTCTTCCAGCACCAAATGCAGTTATTACCTGTTCCAAAACTCGTGATTTATAAGAAAAAGTAAATTTAGTCTAGAATATCACATGCTATAAATAAATACTTGATCTCATTTCAACTATTTCAAGATGTAAAAAAAAACTATTACAGAAACACGTTTAAAACTCCGCATGCTTAAAATTTCCGCACTGATTTGAATCTGTCAAAGTACACAGGTATTATACGTTTATGAAAGATACGGAAAAATTTGCGTATAATACGAGTTTTATTCAGGTGATTGCTAACAAGGGGCGCGAGTACTTGGTGCTAGTAGCCCAAGGCACGGACGTTCATTAATGGCTGAACAAATTCTAGTTCTAACATGAAAGAAGAAGGAAGAGAGGATATCGGTACTACTTGGCCAAGTGGATACGGGTCCACACTGAGGCCGTCGAGCCTGCCTGTCATCCTGGACCGGAGGAAAGGATCGATGGAGACCCAGAGGACCTGGACTGCCACCTGACCGTCGGGGATGGACTCCGCGTCGGTCGCCACCCTCCTGGCGCGGAGCTCGAGGTGGTCCTCCGTTGGCCGCCCGCTCTCGGCATAGGCTTTCATCACCCACCCTCTGCTCTCCACTGCCATTGATCCTTTCTTTTCTCTGCCATTCCAATGTGGGACTAAATGGTTGATATAGAGGGAAGAGAGGATGATGACCACACAACCGTTAAATGCATGAGGCTGTTTCTGAAAGTGAAAGGAACCAATGTATGTACAGCTGATAGTGACAAGTTATTTAGACTCTTTTTAAGGTTTTTTGTTGGTGTTGATTGACTTAGGTTTATTGTCGAGACTGTCCTTCCACACACCTCATCGAATCGATGCCGGAACCCAAACACGTACGGAAGCAGGTTTGCTGTCTCATTTATCCTGTCTCAGTTCTGTTCCCCTTCCTATTACATGTGGATCATGAGAGTAGATAAATGGATGATGGCCCACATGTAATAGGGAGGGTAGAATTGGGATAGAATAAATGGGACAGCAGAGCCTGGCTTGTTGTGCAGTAGAAATCTGTACTGTCAATCATTCTTTTGTTATCTGCAGTATGTAAAATTTATGTTCAGGTACTGGTTTAATTGTAACCTGAGCTGAGTCATGCATGCATCAATCACATTGGAGAGAAGAATTTTTAGTTTTGGTTTGGATTTTAGTTTCGGTCAAAATCGAATAAGACTTGTGCAATTATATAAATATTCTCAATTAATACATATGTTATAATTAAAATGTGTATATTTTGAAAACAACAATTTTATTTGTCTTTTGAAACCAAAATTTTGTAATTTAACAACTGGTCTAAATTTGGACGCAAATATAACAAATGTGTATAAAAATTATAATTTTTAATAGAATTTTTTTGACTTGCTCCCCACTTTGTTTATCCCATTTCACGGTGCACCCCACTGTTTGGCAAAAATATACACCATCTTCCACTTTTGACGGAATCCGTCAGAAATTAACGGTCAACCGTTTTGATCAAAATGTCCCTCCCATTTTCTTCTTCCTCTTTCCTCTCACCATCACCCAACCCCCTCCCGCGGCCACCGCCCCGCTCCCTCCCTCCCCGCCTCCGCCGTGCGCTCGCCCCCTCCCCGTCGATGCCGCTGCTGCTGCCTCTGCTACCGCTGCTTGCGAGGAGGGGCCGGTGGCGGAGGGAGGGGGCGGTAGCGGGGAGGGGAGGAGCGGAGGCGGTGGTGGGGAGCGTCGGCGGCCTGCACGCGAGGGGAGGGAAGGGGAGTGATGGGGTGGGGGGGGGGGAGAGGAAAGAGGAAGAAGACAAGGACATTTTGGTCCAAAAAAATATTTTTGACGGTCCATAGTGGAAGGTGTTGTACATTTTTGCAAAACAATGGGATGCACCGTGAAATGGGACAAACAAAGTGGGGGACAAGTCAAAAAAATCTTTTTTTAAATACTATTTAACTGTGATTTCAACTTTGGACCATATCCATTATGCAATAGAAATAGTCCAACCGAACAAATCAAATATACTGAATCGTTACTCGGTTCTGTTTCGGTTTTGGCTAATTTTGGTTTGGTTTCAGTTTTAAATTTTTAGAATTTCGGTTTATTGGATTTTTAGTATTTCTATTCGGTTAAAACCGAATAAACCAAACGCTCACCCTAGCATATGGCCCTTGAGGAGTGAATGGCATATCGGTTTTATGTAGTAAATCCCAGAAATTGACTCATTATTTTCTTAGCTGTGAATGATTCTGCAGAATAGGAACAAATGATGGATTAGATGCCAATAATGATTTGTAGACCTATTTTTTTTTCTTCCGTTTACTAAATAA
Source organism: Iris pallida (assembly GCA_029216955.1). Classification (NCBI taxonomy): domain Eukaryota; kingdom Viridiplantae; phylum Streptophyta; class Magnoliopsida; order Asparagales; family Iridaceae; genus Iris; species Iris pallida. The sequence continues at coordinate 5,028,177 of JANAVB010011394.1, forward strand.
AAATAATTATAAGTGTATATTTTAATAAGGCTGTAGATTCCATTTTTCTTGGTTTATATGTGCATATTTTAATAAGGCTGCAGTTTCCCTTGTGTTGTGCCTGCAGGCACCAAGACTAACCAACAGAGGAGAAATCGAACAATAATATATGTAACAAAGTAAAAAAAAAAAAAAAAAACACCAATATAGTAATACGGTTTGCTTCGGCAGAGTAGTAAGAACTATTCAAAATTAAGGGTGTGTTTGGTAAACCGTATTTGGACGTGGAATTTGGATTTTATTGGATTTGGAGACAAATCCATGGAATCCTATGTTTGGTTGGAGATGAATTTGGATATGGAAAGTATGACAAAATCCAAAACTTGAATTTGGTTGGATTTTGGAGAAAAAAAATAATTATTCTTTAATAATTTCGTTAAAATATTTATTATTTAATAATTTTGTTAAAAATTAGTAAATTAAAAATTAGTTAATCTTTAATAATTTCGTTAAAAATATTTATTCTTTAATAATTTCGTTAAAAATTAGTTAATTAATAATAAAACTAACTATTTTATTAGTATTATTAATTAATAAAAAATAGTATTTTTAATTAAAAAATTAGTTAATTTCATTATAATCACAATTAATAATTTATTAGTATTATTATAATATTAATTAATAATTTGTTAATTATAAATAATCATAATTTACTAGTATTATTATATTATTATTATAATATTAATTAATAATTTATTAGTATTATTATAATATTAATTAATAATCATATCCTATGTTTAGTATTATTAATTAAAAAATTAGTTAATTAGTTAATTAGTTAATTTTGTTATAATCATATTAATAATTTATTAGTATTATTATAATATTAATTAATAATTTGTTAATAACTATTTTATTATAATCTTAATTAATAATATTTTAATCATAATTAGAATCATATTTTATAATAATTTAATTAATAATTTACTAATCATAATAATATTAATTTATAATTACTATTTTTAAAATATTTAATTTATAGTTAATTAATTGTTAATTATTAATTATTAATCAATAATTATAATTTATAATTATTAATCGTTAATAAAAATTATCAATTGTTAATTATTAATTATTAATCGTTAATTATAATTTATAGTTATTAATTATTAATCTTTAATTATTAATCGTTATTTATTTAAAAATTAAGTAATCATTAATTATTAATTTTATAATTAATAATAACTAATCGTCAATTATTAATTACTAATCATTAATTATTAATTTTATAAATAATAATAACTATAATTAATCATAATTAATTAATAGCTTAATTATTGATCATGACTATAATTTAATTATTAATCATAAATCCAAATCCTATGTTTGGTTGGAGTTGGATTTGAATCTTGAAATCCATGATTTGGATTTGGAGGATTTCCAAATCCAAATCCAAATAGTAAAATCCGGTTACCAAACAAGCCAAAGATAAAAAAGAGCTCTCAAACTCTCACAAATATAAGCTCACAAAAGCTACAAGACTTCTTACACATCGACCGTTTCACTCAACAATATTAGAACTCTCACAAAATTGATATCTTCAAATGTCTTTACTGGCTCCTTATATAGTCAAGGATATGATTATCCTAAAAGTTTTCATTAAACCACTGATTAATGCAATACTCTATTTCAACGTCTTCATGGGCGGAGCTACACCAGGGCATGGACGGACTGTAGCCCGCCCCCAAATTTTTTTTAAAAAAAAGTTGAATTTTTTTTAATATTGTTTTAGTTATGTTTCATTCTTTTGTTTGGATAAATAAATTCTCAAAAGTTTAGTATCCTCGTGCCACTCAAGCTATACCTAAAATTCCCCCCCCCCCCCCCCCCCCCCCCCCCCTCCCGAGTAAAACTTTGATACAGAAGGGGGTATCAAAATTTTGATACCCCCTATGTATGAGAAGTGTCCCCCCCCCCCCAAAGAGGGAGGGGGCCCACTTATCATACATAGAGGGTATCAAAGTTTTGATACCCTCTTCTGTATCAAAATTTTTTTCCCTCCCCCAACCTAATTTTTTTATGCTAGTTCCGCCATTGAACTCCTTGGGAAAAAAAATAACAGCCAAATGTACCAATTAATGTACACACATTCATGCTGGTGGAAGACTAAGAGACTCCACTGCAGAAATTATAAATCGAGCCTTTATGTATTGTTTGGAAAGAGGGAAAAATGGAGGAAAGAAAAATGTTGAGGGAAAAATGGGAAAAAAATAAATAAATTAAAAGTTGTGTTTGGGAAGGGGGAGAGAAAATGAGGGAGAGGAATTTGAGAGGAAAATTCATATAGGCTCCACCCAAAAAAAATTCTCCCAGAAGTGGGAGAAAAATGGAGAGAGTTGAGAGGACTGTGAAGTAAATTACCCAACTGCCCTTCAATAAAGTAAGTATTAATTATGATTTGAAAAAATTAAGGATTAAATGGTACATATATCTTTCTCCATAAACAAACAAAAAATTATTTTTAAAATTTTTCTTTTCCTACTTTTTGGCTAAAGAAAAAATTAAGGATTAAATGGTACATATATCTAATGAGTAGAATATATAGAATAAAAATAAGAAAACTTCTCGGTAAGGTTAGTTGATTTGTCTGATAATGCTTAATGATGATTACTGTTGGTGCCAAAGCATCTTTGTTTGCTACAATCATTGATCATCAATGTATTCATGATTAAGCTGCAGGCAATGGAATCTAGAATCTTATTAAAATATGCACATATAAACCAAGAAAAATGGAATCTAGAATCTTATTAAAATATACACTTATACCTAGAGGCTTATTAATAATTTTTTTCTTAGCAATCGGAAAAAAGTTAGGTCTACAAACCATCTGTGGTATCTAATCCATCATTTGTTCCTACGATGCATGATCATCAACAGCTAAAATAATAATAAGCCGATACGTATCTGCCCGTACATGGATGTACAAACAGCAATACGAGAGCAAGATGGGTCTCAATAAATAATCCAAAGCCAACGTTGAGAAATTTTTTAATTACGTCAATAGCCAAGTAGAGTTAATTTAAAAACAAAACCTAGTCCTAATCCAACTACCCACCCACCAACCATGGTCCATCCGTCGATCAAACACCCTTGTTGACCCAGATTGTCCATATTTGAAAATTATTATTTAGGTTCCTTGGATCATTTTGACTTGGACTCGGACCAGACTCTCATTTTCAGCTCGACCCAGGCAAGATACCTTGCCACTCTTAATTTTATTTCTTATTTACAGTTCCTGCATTACTTTCTGTCTTGTATACTCGTATTAACTGTGCGTCCAAAAATGACTTGGGTGCAGTCGACGTTGGTGTTGATTCTGTTTTGGCCTAGTGATAGGAAGACTACCAAACATTTTGGGAGGGAAAAACTATACTTTTGGTCACTGAATGTTTGTCTGACCAAAGTTTTAGTCACCCAAAAATATTTTTCAAAAGTTTAGTCACTGAATGTTTGGTCTTCCAAAAAAATGGTCACTATGTTAAGTTGTTGTTTGTTTTATTAACGATTTTTGTTGACATGACATGTTATGTGCCATGTCAGTCGTTAAGTATGACGTGACACATCCACGTGGGCTATTTTTGGATTTTATTTTGCAAAAAATTTTGTTTGGGTATTAAGTTATATGCCATGTTTCAATGTTTATGACATGGTATTTCATTTTTTTAATTTTTTTTTAAAGAAACAATACACAACGAATTTTTTGAAAAATAACACACAAAAATAGTCCACGTGAATGTGCCACATCATACTTAACGACTGAAATGACACATAACATACCATGTCAACAAAAATTGTTAATAAAACAAACAACAATTTAACAGAGTGACCATTTTTTTTGGACGACCAAACATTCAGTGACTAAATTTTTGAAAAATATCTTTGAGTGACTAAAATTTGGATCAGGTAAACATTCAGTGACCAAAAGTATAGTTTTCCCATTTTGGGAGATAATCTAATATCTCGTTTTGACCCTATACATGGCACTGATTTGAATGTGAGGGCACAAACTCTTCACTGGCACAATTGAGACGTGTGTTGGCATAGCATATAGAATCTATGATTATGTGACCTAGTAGTTATCTTGTGGAATTGTCAGACAAATGACTGATACAACATCATTAGGTGGGGAGGACATTCACTAGACTTTTATGGGCTGCTTTACACGTACATTTCATGTAACCCGTCGTCTCCGTCGGAGAAATGGGTATGATGACCATGGATATTATTATGGTTGGCCTCTAGTGTTCACATACGCTATGCACGTGTAACGGTATATGTACCGGTCCCTGATTCCCGATGGGAATTATGCCGATCCCATTCAACCATACGGTCATTAATTGTGTACGAACATTGTCCTCATTTTTCATACACTTAGTTCTGGTACACCCTATGGTTATTGAAGTATTCATTTCGTAGTGACATGTTTCTATGTATTCTGTTACGTCCTTAATTATGAGGACCGGATTTTCTTCAAAGTTGGTTGAGTTGGTTATTGCGGAGTTCTTCTGATAGATTGTTGGCATTACCTTTCCGTTACAAGTATTTGCCCTCTCGTAGTATATATTTCATTATGCTATTTGTATCTGCTTGATAGTCTAGTATTTGTAGACTTGTATTGTTTCTTTCGAGTCTCTTCGGACAAGTACAATTATATATTGGGCTACAAACTAGTATTCATATCACCCATTCTTGAGTTATAGAGATGATATAGAGATAGTTACACCAATCTTGCACAATACATACGTATTCGATTTGGGACTGGAGTCTACTCGATACGTAGCTGACCATTGCCACGTATCCTATTCCTACGTATTTTGAGACCGGGGCATAACAATTCCAAAATACATTGTACACGTTATCTTGACTATTGTTGTTATCTTGTCTAGTTCTTCGTCTTCTCTTACCATGTTTGCATATTATTAGTATCGTCATATTTATATTTCTCTTGACTTGCCATGGCATGCACGCACGCACTCAGATAGTTTCTCATTTTTTATTTATGCATGTATACCACACTACTGCGTAGATTTAGAATTATTGTTGTGCTTTGCTCCAATTCTGATTGGATACTCATTTTTCAGCTTTAGACAAGATTTATCCTATATACGCACGTTGGGCCCCATGATGAAGATATGAGATGTGACTATTTTGGGAGATAAATCCTAGATTCGTGAATTAGAATTTAGTTAGTTAATTTCTTTAGAACTTAATAATATCATGTTTGTTTTTTATGGTGAATTCTTATGTATTATTGGACTTTTAGTACCGCTCCTTTCTCTTCTTCGTCATGTAAATAATATTGTGATTGAGCTAGAAATAGTATTTTGTGATTAAATATTGAGTATATAAAATATAGATTAATATTGAGGTATACAAAGCGTACTATCGCCAATGTTGCAGTAGGCTTGTCTTGATCATGTATTTGTATTCCAAATTAAAAATAGGAGCATATCGTGACGAGCTGTCGTGGAGCTACCAACGTACTGGCTGGTACGCAGATGTCGTGTAGAAGCATGCCATATTTGCACCAACGAAGCTACTAGCAGGTTGTCGCATGGAAGTTCATCCGATGCATACATGCAAAGTGCGCCAACAAAGCACTACTTAGCACGCTTTGCCTAGCTTCAAAGGGATTCTTTGAAGGAACTTATGATAAACACAAATGCTTGTTGAGGGATTTGAACCTTGTCCACTATAAAAATCTCCCAACATTCAAACAACTTGAGCTAATACACCTCAATGTGTACAAGACAAAATGATCACTCGAATATTAAGATTTGCCTCAACATGGAACAGTGTGACCCTGGTCAGTGACAAAATTCAATAAACCCCCACAGAAATCACCAATTTCCTCTGTCCTAACATATAATTTCATAACTTTTGCATAACATGCGTATCCCTTATCACAATCAATTTAAACAATTAATATAAGGTTAAACTTGAGATGATCATGAGTCGATTTTATTCTTTCTTCCAACAACCTTCATTTTACTATTGCAAACTTACTATTTCAGAAGAAAATTGATTCTGTGGAAAAAAAAAAAAGAAAAAAAAAATCCAACCAAGCGTGCACAATAAAGAGAACAGGAAAACTTAAAAGAGCAACTCAACATAATTACTGAGAAAATTAAGGCTATGAAGTAGACAGACCAACAAACTTAAAGAACAACTAAACATAGTGATTGAGAAAATCTTCTGATCTCCAATGTGATGCATATGCACGACTCAGGTTACAATTAAACCAGGGCCTTGCAATATGTACGTGTTCGGGTTTCAGTATCGATTCGAGGTGTGTGGAAGGACAGTCTCGAAAAAACCTGAGGTTCCTAAACAGAACATTTTGAAAAAGGTAATAAAAGAGTATTAAATTACATAGAAGATAACATGAGCGTTGGCGAAATCTTTTTTCTTCCGGGTTTTAGTGACGGAAAAGGCTATGTATTTCTTGACCGAAGTTATAGAAAGAAAAGAAAAAAAACCAAATTACATTCATGTCGCCGAGTGTGTTGGCGACATGAGTGCATGAACTCATGCCGCCAACTCCTTTGGCGACACATTACTTTTGTTGTGATTTTTTTCAACATATTACCGTCTCTATAATTTTACACTCTTTTCTTACCTTTTTGAAAATTTTCCGATTTCCCTAAATAACTTGTAGCTATCAGCTGTTCAATGGTTCCTTTCACTTTCCAGAAGTAGGCCCATGCATGCATTAACGGTTGTGTGGTCATCATCTTCTCTTTGCGCTCCTTTGTCCCTCTATATCAACCATTTAGTCCCACATTGGAATGGCAGAGAAAGAAAGGATCAATGGCAGTGGAGAGCAGAGGGTGGGTGATGAAAGCTTATGCCGAGAGCGGGCGGCCAACGGAGGACCACCTCGAGCTCCGCGCCAGGAGGGTGGTGACCGACGCTGAGGCCATCCCCGACGGTCAGGTGGCAATCCAGGTCCTTTGGGTCGCCGTCGATCCTTTCCTCCGGTCCATGATGACAGGCAGGCTCGATGGCCTCAGTTTGGACCCATATCCACTAGGCCAAGTAGTACCAATATCCTCTCTTCCTTCTTCTTTCATGTTAGAACTAGAATTTGTTCAGTTCATTAATGAACGTCCGTGCCTTGGGCTACTAGCATCAAGTACTCGCGCCCCTTGTTAGCAATCACCCGAATAAAACTCGTATTATACGCAAATTTTTCCGTATCTTTCAGAAACGTATAATACCTGCGTACTTTGACAGATTCAAATCAGTACTGAAATTTTAAGCATGCGGAGTTTTAAACGTGTTTCTGTAATAGTTTTTTTACATCTTGAAATAGTTGAAATGAGATCAAGTATTTATTTATAACATGTGATATTCTAGACTAAATTTACTTTTTCTTATAAATCACGAGTTTTGGAACAGGTAATAACTGCATTTGGTGCTGGAAGAGTTATGAACTCCAAGGACGAAAACTATACCGAGGGGGATATTGCCATCATTCCGTTCTGTCCTGTAGAGGAATACTGCGTACTTCCATCGTTATCGCTTCGCAAGGTGGATGCGAGCAAGGGGATTTCACCTCTAGAATATCTAAATGCCCTCGGTACGAGAACAAATTCTAAGCAATACACCGATATCGTTTAGATGCCTAATATGCCATAGTTATCTTATTCTGAAAATTGTGTATGAAACATAGGTGATAGAGTTGATTACTCAATTATTAAGTATCGTTTTGTTATATTGTTCTAAATAAAGAAGAAGAATATTATTTTGACAACTAACAATCCAGTTTTTCATATGGTTAAAGTTTAAATAATAACCCGGGTCGACCACCAATGGGGTGGTCTAGTGGTAAGTGGGTTTGAATACTAGCTCGGATAAAATAAAAATGGGAATGAGAGGGGTCTTGGTGCTGATAGTATCCCAGAAGAGGGACGATCATAAATGACTGGTCTTATCTCAAAAATAAAAAAAATAAAAAACAAAAGATAATAATGATAACCCAGGTTGAGGGACTTTGGGTGTAACCCCTCGATTCTGTGTTCTTCTTGCTAAGAAATTTTTTATAATGTTATATTTACTGGAAGAAGTAAAATTGCCTCGTATGTCTAAAATAACATAGAACTCGAAGAACTTGGAATAATTGTTGTAATGTCCTACCATTATGAACTGACCACCTTTAGTAACAACTTTATTTACAATTTAATGTTTAACAAATCATACTAATATTTCAATGTCGCATGCATGAATAACATTAGGGCCTTGCTTTACCTATAGAAGAACATCAGACTTCATTATTAAGATACGTTGCCAGTTCCATAGCTGTATCAATAAACAGAGTTCTTCGTGAATAATTTTAGAGCATAAAATTTTTCTATTCCTGATCGACGTTTGTTATGTTTTCCAGGAGTTCCTGGTTTTGCAGCATGGGTGGGAGTTCAATTGATTGCAGACCCAAAGGCAGGGGAAAATGTATTCGTATCTGCGGCCGCAGGAGCAGTCGGTATGTTTGCAGGGCAGCTGGCTAAACTGAAAGGGTGCAGGGTTGTGGGAAGTGCAGGAACAGACGAAAAGGTAATCCATATATAACTTTCAAGATTAATTAATTGGATTGCGAGAGCTCTCTACATTCAAACAGTCAGTCATATCATGTTCATAATAATAAAAGAAAGACTTAAAAGGTTCAAATGTACATATCTTGGTGTGTAACATTGTTATTACTCTTATTACTATCAACCTATCTTGTTATCTTACATGAATATGTCCACGGATACAAATATGAATATTTCAGATAGTCACCTATATTGCACGAATAAGAACAAGGATACATGTATGGATACGGTCACCATTTTTTCGTGTTCGTGCAACAAAGTATCACATGTATCCACAACTGGTAATGGAGGATATTCACCCTACGCAATAGACAAAGTAAACATGATTCAAGTGATTTAGCATTACCTTCTTCTGTCGTGACAGGTAAATCTTCTCAAGGAGGAACTCAATTTTGATGATGCTTTCAATTACAACAAAGAGACTGATTTTGATGTTGCTCTTAGCAAGTAAGTTCTTCTATTTCTTATCCAGACAGTACTATTAAGGGTAGTTTTACCAATTTAACTAGTACATTATGTAAGTCTTCAAGTTCAATTCAGCATCGGTAGCCAAACCACATGACATGCTTATCCAGTAAATTTTGGGTCACTTACCAAGTATTATTGTTCTTTGGAATCTTCATTGAACAGAGCAACTTGATATTACTGAAAAGTTGGAATGTCCACAAGAATATATGAATGGGCACACACACACACACACATAACTAATGCAAAGTAAAGCGTAATTATAGGGAGTTTGATCTGAATCAAACTCCCTAACAAATATTTGGCTTTATTGGGGCTCTTATGTATTTAGGAAAATTGGAGATTTCACTCTTTAGGAAGTAGTCTCATTGGCAAAGATATTAAATACATCGAACCAATCATATGGATACAAATATTTATGATATTAAGTTAATATATCCTCTCTTCTGTTGACATGAATTTCAAGGTACTTCCCCGATGGCATTGACGTTTACTTTGAAAATGTTGGTGGGGAAATGCTAGAGGCTGTCCTCAACCATGTTAATAAGCGAGCAAGAATTCCGTTGTGCGGAATGATCTCTCAATATAATCAGGTGAGCGTCATAGGTAATAATTTTATCAATAAATGTATATATCAATAATTAGATTTGACAAATATGTTTTGGTAAAGTTATATCATGCTGAAATTCCCGCACCATCTAATCTAATTTTGTTCTTATTTTAGGTCTGGACAGAACGACAAGGCATTAGAAATTTACTAAACATGGTTGGTAAAGATGTTAAGATGGAAGGATTTATGATTGGCTCTTATATTCATCATTTTGGCGACTTCGCAGAGGACATTGAAGGTTTTATAAGAGAAGGTAAGCTGGTTTCAAAGTTCAAAATGAACAATGGCATCGAGAGTTTTCTACCGAGCTTAGCCTCGCTCTTCTCAAGTTCAAATGTTGGAAAGGTTATTATTGAGGTCAACAAATAGATGAGCATAGATTCCTCTCTTTGTTGTCAGATTGTGGCTCTCTACCAAACAATAAAATAAGGGATGTCTGGTACATTTTTCATGTAAAATTGCGAACATGTATCATTCTAAAGCAAATAAGAGTTGGTTATGTTAAGGTGGGCTTGTTGAGAATTCACACATGATGTGAACCCTAGATCAGTTGATTTGTATAAGTATTATTTTAAATTTATATGATAGATGCCTTCTATTATCTCCCTTATTTCAAAATATATGAATCTTAGTTGATATCTTGATTTCCTTGTACATTTACACAAAACCTAGTCGGAATGGATAACATGTTTTCCCATGAGTGCCTTTAGGGGTGTTAACGAACCAAGCTATTCATAGAACAAAATTTCAATTTGATATTATGTTTGCTAGTTACATTTTTCGTTTGGACGAAGTTCATGATCTCATAAACAAGTTCAATTTAGGCTTAAATCTGCCTATAATTCAAGTTCATCAAGCTTTCGAATTTAAAAGAAATTGCGAGCAAAACTCGTGAATATTATACATAGCAAGCTCTAGCTCGATTTAAGGATCGTTTTAAGCTCGAGCTCTACTTTTCCTTAGAGAGCCAAGCCCGAGTAGGGGTTGCTCGCTCCATCACCGCTTCCTTTTCACAGGGGATTCTTGTTAGTATGCAGCCTTACTACATGAAGGTCACATGCGACACGTCATCTTGGACTCTAGTGAAACGGAATACCTTCCAGCCCGGATAGCTAGCCTCCACTAGATGTCCCGAAATACCATTTCTAGTACGTCGGCACCGCTCCTCTAAGGCCGAATTGATCCCAGTGTTCAGATGATCGTTCAAGGCACAATAACTTGTGCACAAGTTGTCCATGACCATGCAATACTAGTAAACAACTAAGCTACGACACTGCTTGGTATAAAATTTGAAACATAAGCTACTCATCTCTACTCAAAACTACCAAATCCAGGAATTTTCATACTTACACAGTTCCAGTCCACGGATACTACCTAACGGTCCCAAATCTTCCATGTTCTATATTATTGGGCTAAATTACATATCTTACATTCTTGCAACGTGTTATTCTCATAAGTGAAACATTAGTCATAGAGTGGTATCCCAATAATTCATAATACAGAGGTGCATAATCATCTTCTCTTGCTATCTTACACGTATATGTCCACGGATACGAATACGAATATTTCAGATAGGTACTACATAGTCACCTATATTGCACGAATAAGGACAAGGATACGGATAAATACACCATTTTTTGTGTCCGTGCAACATAGTATCATCCGACATGTAGCCACAACCGGTAATGGAGGATATTCACCCTCCGCAATAAACAAAGTAAACATGATTCAAGTGATTTAGCATTACCTGATGTAGTTACAGGTAAATCTTCTCAAGGAGGAACTCAAATTTGATGATGCTTTCAATTACAACAAAGAAACTGATTTTGATGTTGCTCTTAGCAAGTAAGTTCTTCTATTTGTTATCCAGACACTATTAAGGGTAGTCTTACCAATTTAACTAGTACATTATGTAAGTCTTCTAGTTCAAACAACGTTAGCCAAACCACATGACTTATCCCGTAAATTTTGGGTCACTTATCAAGTACAAAGTTGCATAGAATTATTGTTCTTTGGAATCTTCGTTGAACAGAGCAACTTGATTTTACTAAAAAGTTGGAATGTCCACAAGAATATATGAATGGGTACACACACACACATAATTAGAGCAAACTAAAGCGTAGTTAGGGAGTTTGATCTGAATCAAACTCCCAAACAAATATTTGGCTTTATTGGGGCTCTTATGTATTTAGAAAAAAATGGGAGATTTCACTCTTTAGGAAGTAGTCACATAGGCAAAGATATTAAGTACACCTAACCAATCATATGGATACAAATATTTATGAAATTAATTTAATGTATCCTCTCTTCTTGACATGAATTTAAAGGTACTTCCCTGATGGCATTGACGTTTACTTTGAAAATGTTGGTGGGGAAATGCTAGAGTCTGTCCTCAACCATGTCAATAAGCGAGCAATAACTCCGTTGTTTGGAATGATCTCTCAATATAATCAGGTGAGTGTCATAGATAATAATTGTATCAATAACAGTACATCTAAATGCGATTATTGTAGCAAATTATGTGGAGAAAAATTAGATTTGACAAATATGTTTTGGTAAAGTTATATCATGCATGCTGAAATTCCGCACCATCTAAAATCTAATTTTGTTCTTATTTAGGTCTGGACAGAACGACAAGGCATTAGAAATTTACTAAACATGGTTGTCAAGGAAGTTAAGATGGAAGGATTTATGATTGGTTCTTATATTCATCATTTTGGCGACTTCGCAGAGGAGATTGAAGGTTATATATAAGAGATGTTGGTGCTCTTGCTCCTTTACATGAAGAGAGCTTGCTCTCAACATGCCTAGTAAAGTTTAGTCCCACATTGGAAAAGCACCATGAGTTATCTCAACATATATACTTATATGTGTTGTTGGGATATGCACATGGGGTGGTGACCCTAAGGAGAGAACTATGTGGGTGATTTTACTAGGAGGTAAGGATAAGGCTCCAAGAAAAGCATTCATGCTTTTTGCTCTTGGAAAATTAATTTCCATTGGGGCTAAGCCCCGTAGTTAATCCCGTAGGGGCTTAGCGACTCGGACTCGGACTCATGGGCTCATGAGGCGTAATATGGCATTTTGTTGGCGCACTTTGTACTTTGCACTTTGCACGTCAGCATCGTCGCTAGGCCCAGTTGCGCTGCCCAAGTTGCGCGGGCGCGCTGGTTGCGCCAGTTGCGCGGGCGCGCCAGTTGTGCCAGAGCCTCTCGTCTCAGTTAAAACGTGGCACACATTGCGGATCTGATCAGTTACAGCAGTGGCTATTTAAAACGTGGAATTGTGGATTTGACATTAAAACATGGATCTGATCCTGGAATTGTAGATCTGACATTAAAACGTGGCACACATTACGGATCTGATCAGTTACAGCAGTGGCTATTTAAACAGAGCCTCTCTTCTCTCTCTGAACAACTTACAGACTTCAGAAAATCACGAAGAGAGAAGAGAGTGCTGTTCGAGCCATTGGAGTTGCTCCGCAACCAGTACCACCTCGCGCAGATCTTCGTCCTGTCCTTGTCCTTCTGAGCAGATTACCAGAGCGTTCCAGAGTTCTTTTTGAACTTGCTGGTTCCTGAAAGCTGGCCGTGTGGGCGGATCTAGCTTTGAGCACTGGTGTTCTTGACACCCCAGCAGGCCACCACCTTTCATCTATCGTCTGTCATCTTTGCTGCTGCCTTTAGCATTTCGATTAGTACCTTCTGTTTAGAAGTACTACTATCGTTTGCTACGTTTACGAAATCTTTTTAGATTTTCGTATTCCAGAATCCTCTTAGGATTTCTGTTATGCACCTTCCTTGAAGCGCTGCGTTGGAACGTTGTTTTTACAACTGTTTCATTCTTTCAGTTTTCTATTAAAAATTGTGTCCCGGTAATAACAAGAGAGGTAAGCTAGTTTCAAAGTTCAAGTTGAACAATGGCATCGAGAGTTTTCTACCGGGCTTAGCCTCGCTCTTCTCAAGTGCAAATGTTGGAAAGGTTATTATTGAGGTCAACAAATAGATGAGCCTAGATGCCTCCCTTTGTTATCAGGTTGTAGCTCTCTATCAAACAAGAAAATAAGGGATGTCTGGTATATTTTTCATGCATCATTCTAAAACCAATAAGGGTTACGAATTGATTGTGAAAAATCATACATTTATGATGCTAAACAGTCGATGTGTAGTGATAGTACATAACCAGTGTATTGTTTCATACAAACTTTTATGTAGTATGTTTTGCCTCTACAAGCTCATTATTTTGCCTTCTCTCTTTATTGTGTCATAGAAACAATTATCTTCTGAAATAGTAAATTTACAATAGTAAGGTCAAGGTTCTTGGAAAAAAGAATAAAATGGAATACCCATGTTGTGCAAAAGTTAACCCTATATTGTTTAAATTGATTGTGATCAGGGATACCTGCATGTTACGCAAAAGTTATGAAATTATCTGTTAGTACAGAGGAAATTGGTGATTTCTTCTATCCAAATAATAATAATTACAACTACTTTGACGACGATGATGTGAATAGGTCAGTATGAAAAAAATGCAGAAGGACTGAATCTTTCTTTGTTGATCATCTTTAGAATCCATTAACTGAAGAACTCTTCGTTACATGGGAGTACAATTTCATGTTGCACAATATGGTTCCCAACTAATTCTCACAATTGATGGTAAGAGAAAGATGTCCACAAGCAATTTTATGCAAGATTATATGCATACTTGCTAATTCGAATCCATAAAACACAAGTTGAAGGTATTGAATAATATTAACCCTCAACCGTCACTGGTGGTGGATCCAGGATGAGATTCTTCCGGGAGCACAATCATAAAGGAGTTCAGAGACTACGCCCCCGAAAATTAAACATAAGAAAGTACATAATTAAAAATTGAACGTACAGACCACTCCAAACAAAGGGCTAATTTTTAGTACAAATTATGAAGAAGCGGCGGAACGAAGAAAATAAGAAGAGACAGAATGGAGGGATAAGGGATTGTTGTGTTGTGTGGTCCTCTTTTTTTTTTGGGTGTGCTCAATTGTGTGTAGGGAGTGGGAGGCTAGGCCCCACGGAGCATGTGCTCCCCTATTTCGTTCACAGAGCATATTGTTGCTTGCTTGCTGGGTTTTTTCATTTTTCCTTTAACGGGGGGCCCTACCCCCCGAGTGCAAACACTGGGAGGTGTTTATTCTAAAAAAAAAAAAAAAAAGTTTAGGTTTCTCACTGGGGGCACCGTCCCCAGTGCAATACATGTGCGTCCGCCATTGAAGAGGCTTCAATATGGTATAAGAGCAACCCAGCCTCAAATCCTCTTGCACGCATTAATCTCGAGGGATTTAAAGGAAATACCATTGTGTAAATACGATTCTTGGTCCTCGAAATCGAGCTTCGACCATGTTGAATAATATTAAAATTAACCCTTATTAATGTTGTAGAATCTTGGTGCAAGTGGCAGATACTTTAACAAAAAAGCATAGTGCAACAAATCGGATTCATATTAAGAACCATAGGCATAACTTGCAATCATGGTGGTCACAAACTGGACACCCATCCACCACTTCTTGTTCTCATAGAAAGCCTTTAGCCTAGTTGTGCTTGTTGGCCAACTAGCACTGTGTGCTCCTGTGATCACAAGGAAAGCTCAAGTTGTTGGGCTTTATCTTGAATTTTTTTTCATATGTAAGGTTATCAACATAGAATGTCTGAATATTTGCTTATCATTGCCAAGAGATTATTAAGGAACTATGTTGCATGGATACGGGTAAGTACATGATATGGATACGGGATGCATACAGACATTTTCAAATAGTTACAATATGGACATAGATACGGATTACGGATATTGACACATCGCACACCATTTACACCATTTTTTCTGTGTCCATGCAACATAGTTAATGATCTAAAAGTTCAGAGTTTTCAGAAGGTTCCCCTGACTCAACCAGGACACCTGACATATTTTTCAGGCCATCAATGGGATGGAGATTATGGAGGTCTCGTGCAGCATTTACATACTGTCAATCATTCAATGCATGTCACTGTGCCTTGTGAACTTTATGTAAAGATGCATGTAGGATTGATAGGACTTGATGACCTGTAGTGCTTGCAATCATAGAGATGCCATTTATCTATGTTGCACCGACACGACAAAATGATATCTGTAGGACTAAGTTACTATACCTATCTGAAAACGCATGTATCTACATCCTTATTGTTGGAGTGGGTGGGATTCCCAACCTATGTGGAGAAGATTCCGGAGTGCGACGAGCACCGACTGTGTGTCAGAGAAGCTCGGGGAGGTGACGAGGCCGTTCGGAGTCGACGGAGAAACTCGGGAGCCAACATATGGCATATTGGAACAGGGGAGGCAGAGCTCGGGCTGAACTCTGCTCCCTTGGTTCCAGAATAGTTCTGTGACAAAAACAGTTGTCGGGCTGAAGTGGATTTCAGGGTGAATCAATCATCGTTGGATCGTATCCTACGGTCCATGTTTTGTTGCGGGATTAGGGTGTTTACATATGGTTTTTTCTAACCCTAATCACATACGTAACACACACAAGAGAGAGAAAAGAGGCAAGAGTACCATTGCAACTTTGGGAGAGAAGAAGGAGGATTGAAGGCCGTTTTCGAAGGAAGATCGTGTTCGGGTAATCTCTACTCGTCATCTTTGTTCTTCGTAGCCTTGTAATCAATTGTTCTTGCTTTCAAGTGTTCAATTGTTCTTGCTTTCAAGTGTTGTGGGGATCCGTATTGGATCAGGAGAAGTTTGTAGAGGGTGTAATCCTTTATTTCATTAGTGAAGGCTTCTCAGGGTTGGACTCCAATCGTCCCGTAGTTTTTTCCCGCAAGGATTTTCCACGTCAAAAATTCTCTGTCTGCGTGGTTTGTTTTGGTGTTTTGGTTCGTGCGTTGTATTGCTCGGTTCTCTCGCAGGTACTCTCTAGTTTGGGAAAAGGTTTTCACGCTTCTTTCCCAACACTTATTATGTTCTTATTTGAATCTGTGTCCATGTTCATGCAATATGTTGAACGAATACATGTAGACAGAAGATAACGGCATGATCAAGGATACGGGATACGTACATTGTTAGATAGGTACCACGATAATCACCTATGATGCACTAATATGGACACGGATACAGGAACGGACGCTACTTTTCCGTGTCTGTGCAACATAGACCAACTTCCGTGCTTTAGATCCTTGAGATATCTGAATGCAGCTTTTAGTAGGTATCATGATATGTGAATCTATGCAGTAGCAAGAATGTAAGCAAAATAATTAAAATGTGTCATGCCTCTGAAACTACAGGTACTAACTAAATGCCAACCATGACAGGCATGAGAAATGGCAAAGGAATCAGGACAAATATTCAGAACTTATGTCTCCATCTCCTTCTCACTTGCCTAGAAGTAATATATATCCCTACTATTATAAAGCGGCTTCAAAACTACTAAAAAAATGAGTCGTCTAATTCGTATGTATATTATCATTTAATTAAAAAAATACGAACAAAAGTAATTCCAAAACTATCTTTTAATTATAATTTAAATTAGTCAGTCTAATTGAACCGTAACAATTAAAAATTAAGAAAATGTATCCTAGCTAATAGCTTAACTACCTGATATTATCTAACTACCTACACATATATCTATAATAAATTTTAATTAAAATATAAACATATCTATAGCAAACTATAATTAAAATATAAACATATATATAACAATCTTAATTTAAACCTATTCAAATATTTAAACTATTTTTCAGTAATATCAGAAAAAATTATTCTTCGTGCAATACATGTGAATTTACTAGTATATACATAGAGAGAGGAAAGAGAGGTTGAGATTTCCGCTATTGAGGATGATTCCCAAACCCTAGGGTTTGCTCTCCTTAGGCGATCTTTCCCAAACCCTAGGGTTTGAGTTGCCGGCTCTCCCCAATAATCTACCGCCTCCCCCTTGTCGCCTCCCTCATCTTCCCATCGTCTCTTCTCTATCTCATCTCCACCCTGCGCTGATCCTCCCCACTCCCTCTGTTCAACCCCCCCCCCCCCCCCCCATGGCGTCGTATAGGGAAGTTGTTGAAAAAATGGCGGATCTGTTCTGCTTACAAGGCCCGACGGCTACCATCTCTCTCTCTAATAGAGAGAGCTCGGCGGCTGATCACTGGACGTCCACGATCGCCATCAAACCGCTCTCCTCCCGCAGATTTTTGTGTTCGTCGTTGGGATCCATTCTTCCCAAACTATGGAAAATACCTGACTCTGTTCAGGTGTTGGATCTGGACCTTGATGTGGGATCTTTCCTGGTGCGATTGGAGTCCCCTGGGGTGGTGGATCGGGTGATCTTGGATGCGCCATGGAGCATCAATGATGATCTCCTAGCCATCGAGAGATGTGATCCTGGTAAACTCCCCGAAGAATATAAATTCCAGTTTGCTGATTTCTGGGTTCAATTCCATCGCCTACCTCCGAAGTTCTTAAACCGTATGGCCGTTACTAGAATTGTGGAAAGCATTGGCTCGCCCAGACAATGCTCTCTGGCTGATGAAGCTAAATGGAAAACTTTTGCCAGGATGAAAATCCTCATTGATATTTCTAAGCCTCTTCTGAAATCTATATCCACCCAGATAGATGGCCATCTGAAGGGTACGGTCATTGTCAAATATGAACGCCTACTTCGTTTATGCACCTTCTGTGCCAAGGTTGGGCACTCCATTAATGTTTGTAAAGAACGAGAGTCTTTCCAAGCATTAATTGGGGAAGATTGGTCAGTCGCTGAGAGGGAAAGGATTGCAATCCTGTTGCAACCTAGGATAAATGAAGACGACTACAGGACCCTTCAACAACGGCCAGGGGAACGCCGTAATATGGAAGGGCGAGGTACCTCTGCTGTTCATGGTTCTCAGGATGATGTTTCCAGTAAATCCAAAGAAGTTGATCCTCCTTCTTTTCAAGTCAGAGAAGGTTTTCTCCCCTCCTTGAGACATACTATGGTTAATGGGTTAAGGAGCACTGATTTTCCTCCTAACCAGTCATACCAGGCGGCTAAGTATACTCCACCTTGTTGGTGTTTTATTCTATGAGTTGTGTGTTCACAACACTCTATTGTTAAAAGATAGTCCCACATCGGAAAATCACACCAATATATATCTCTATATATTACTTATGAAGGAATAGAGAGATGCACATGGGTTGAGGCCCAATGGAGGGTGCCATGTGGGAGGATTTTACATAGAGGTGAGAATAAGAAACCAACTTTTGGCCAAATGAGAATAGATTTAAATCTATTGGAGCTAAGCCCCGAAGGGGCTTAGCGACTCGGACTCGGACTCGGGCTCGGACTCGGGCTTGGGCTTGGGCTAATGGGCTTTTGAGGCTTATTGTGGCTTTTTGATGGCACTTTGCACTTAGCACGACAGCTCGTCGCAAGGCGCATTGTGCGCTTTAGTTGCGCTCGTGCACGGCCCTGCGTGGCGTGCGAGGCGTACGGAGCGTACGGATCGTACGGGTCGAGCGGGTCGAGTGGGCCGTTCAAATTATGTAACGTCCGCGGGTCTTGTGGGCTCAGATCCGGAAATGGCTCAGATCCAGAAAATCCGGATCTGGCATTAATCCAGGGCGTGCGTTCAGAATTTGAAAAGCCCACCTCGTGCCTATAATATCAGCAGCATCTCCTCTCTCCAGGGTTACAGAAAATAATCAGAGAATTTCCAGAGAGAGAGAAGTGCTACTGCTATTCCGAGGAGTCGTCGACATTTTTGGCCAGCGTTCTAAAGTTCTCTTCGAACTTGCTGGTTCCTGGAGGCTTGTCCGTAAGGCGGATATAGCTTTGAGCGCCGGTGATCTTTCACCCCAGCAGGCTTCCTTCTTCCTCTGTTGCCTTCGAGAATACCGTTGCTTCTCTTTAGAAGTTATACGGTTCTGTTGCCTTCGAGAAATATTACGAAATAATCTTTTTAGATTCTCGTAATACAACATCACCTTCTTTAGGGTGTTGTTGCTGGAAACATTGTCTTTACAATAGTTTCTAAAATCGTGTTTTCCATCGATTGTTCGCCAAGGGACTAACAATCTCAAAGCTATATCGAAAAGATGGATAACTCACGTGCATCGCTCGTCAATACCGACTTTAACAAGTTGGAGAAATTTGACGGCGAATATTTCCAAATCTGGAAACGGAAAGTAACATTAAACATTCAACTCGTGGAAGTTGATCACGTGCTGAATGAGGAAGAACCAGTCGTTCCAACAACCGGAACTGCAGAAGTTATTGCCGCTGCTAAGTCCAAGCAGGCAAAATGGATTAGAGAAAACAGTATCTGTAAACTGTTGATTCTCAATAGCATGGAAGACTCTCTGGCAGAGTCTTATTCCAAGAAGAATTCTGCCAAAGAGATTTGGGACTCCTTGGGGAAATTGTACGAAGATGACGAGAATCGGTCCAAGATCTTCTTGGTTGAAAGATACCACAAGTGGACCTTCGAAGATGAGAAGGCTATGCTGCCCCAAGTAAAGGAGTTTCTGAAGCTGCACCAAAAATTAGATGACGAGAAGATGCCTCTTGTCGACAAGTTTGTCGTTGGAGGAATCGTCTTTAAACTTCCTGCGGGGTGGAGCAACTTCTATGCAAGGATGCACCGCAAGAAGCTGGACATATGTATGGAAGATCTCCTGCAAGAGATCCATGTTGAGGACGAGATGCGCTCTCAACAGAAGATGGATTCTCTGTCCAAACAACTGGCGAAAGCAAATCTGGTCCAAACCAGAGAATACAAGGGGAAGCAGGCGGCTTCTCCTCATAAGAAGAAGAAGGACTTCACTAATCTGAAAGTGAAGAGTCCTTCATTCAAGAATCAGAAATCCAAGTCCCATGTGACTTGTTTCAAATGTGGCAAGAAGGGCCACTACAAAAGTGACTGCAAGGAACCAGAAAAAGGTGAGCCTAGTAAGGTTTCTTTGGTTACTAATCTGGTTGCAATGATAGCACAGGTTGCAAATGCGGGAGTTGACTCGGACTGGTGGATAGACACTGGTGCGACATGTCATGTCTGCTCAGACAAGGAATGGTTCGAGTCATATGAGCCAACTTCCGAGAAAGTCTTAATGGCAAACCAGGCACAAGCTGAAGTACTGGGGATCGGGACGGTGGAGCTGAAACTCACATCGGGGAACACTCTGACGCTTCAAGGAGTGAAGCATGTTCCTGCAATTGCTAAGAACCTGATCTCTGGGAGCCTGCTTTGTAATGCAGGCTTGAGGATGGACATCAATGCTGGCCAGATGGTGATGTCCAAGAAGGGTACATTCTTCGGAAAAGCTTTCCAGACTGAAGGAATGTACAAAATTCAGCTTGTTGTAACCCAGAAAAATGATATTAATGCTATTTCTACTTTGAACTATTCTTTTGAGTTGTGGCATAATAGGCTAGGACATGTTCATTATAAAAGAATTAACAAAATGTCTAGCCTAGGACTTATCTCCAAGTGTGGGGGTAAGGTAGAGAAATGTGAAGTGTGTGCTCAGACAAATATCACAAGGAAACCCTTTCACAGGGTCCATCGAAGCACAGATCTTCTGGAGTTGGTTCACTCAGATATCTGTGATTTCAAGCAATTCTCCACAAAAGCCGGGATGAAGTATTTTATTACTTTCATCGACGACTTCTCAAAGTATGCTTTTGTCTACTTGCTCAAGTCTAGAGACGAAGCATTCGAGAAGTTCAAGGAGTTCAGGGCCGAGGCTGAACGGCAAACTGGACAATAACTCAAAAGGCTAAGGAGTGATCGAGGCGGGGAGTATCGGTCTCATAATTTCTCATCATTCTGTAAAGAACATGGAATCATAAATGAGACGACGGCTCCGTACTCTCCTCAATCCAACGGAGTAGCAGAAAGGAAGAACAGAACGTTGACAGAGATGATGAACTCTATGCTGTTGACTGCGGGTCTTCCAAAGAGCTTCTGGGGAGAAGCTGCATTAACAGCTACTTTCATTCTCAATAGAGTACCGTATGCAACTTCGGATATAACCCCTCATGAACTCTGGTTCAAAGTCAGACCTAACTTGAATGTCATTCGAGTGTGGGGGTGTCTGGCTTATGTGAAGCTCCCAGATCTGAAGATTCAGAAGCTGGGGACTAGGACTACTAAGGCGATCTTCTTGGGTTATGCCGAGAAAAGTGACGCTCGGAGATTCCTTGATATAGAATCAAATCATATCATTGAATCTCGCGATGCTGAATATTTTGAAGACAAGTTTGCAAGGCACAAAAATATTGTTCTCGCGGATCTTCCGGAGAATGATGAGAGTGCAAAGCAGACAGAAGTCCTTATCGAACCAGTAGTCCAAGAAGAAGCTATTGTCGAAGAGACACCAGTTGAACCAGAACTCGCTGAGCCGTCAACTAAGCGAGTAAGGAGGCCGAAAGACTTCGGAGATGACTTCGTCACCTATCATGTGGAAGCAGATCCGCTTACCTATGATGAGGCGATGAAGACCAGAGATGCTGTATTCTGGAAGGAGGCGATAGACAACGAGATTGACTCAATCACCTCCAACAACACATGGGTGTTAGTTGACCTGCCAGAAGGAGCAAGACCCATCGGATGCAAATGGATCTTCAAGAAGAAGATGAAAGCAGATGGAACCATTGACAAGTTCAAGGCCAGGCTAGTGGCCAAGGGGTTTGCTCAGAAGCAGGGGATCGACTACTTTGACACTTATGCTCCAGTAGCTCGGATGACAACCATCAGATTGTTAATTGCTCTAGCAGCAATACACAAGCTGGCGATACATCAGATGGATGTGAAAACGGCATTCCTTAATGGCGAGCTGACCGAAGAGATCTACATGCAACAACCAGAAAGTTTTGTCGTCAGAGGTCTGGAAGACAAAGTCTGCAAGTTGATGAAGTCTCTGTATGGTTTGAAACAAGCTCCCAAAATGTGGTATGAGAAGTTTGACAAAGTGATAAGGTCAATTGGCTAGAGGGTCAGTGAAACAGACAAGTGTGTCTATACGAAGTTTGCTGACGGAAGAGGAGTAATCGTTTGTCTTTACGTGGACGACATGCTAATCCTAGGTACGGATTTAGACTGCGTCACAGAGACAAAGAAATTCCTCTCGACCAAGTTCAGTATGAAGGACTTGGGGGATGCCGACGTAATCTTGGGGCTCAAGATCATCCGGACAGGTACTGGAATAGCGCTGTCACAATCTCATTATATTGAGAAGATGCTCACTCGCTACGGGTATCAAGATCTTCCTATAATTGATACACCGTACCGGAGTGATCAGAAGCTGGAGCCAAATTCGAGGGAAAGCGTCAGGCAGTTGGAGTACGCTAGCGTCATCGGAAGCTTGATGTACGCTACTACTGCCACAAGGCCTGACATAGCTTTTGCGGTGGGAATACTGAGTCGGTTCACTAGCAACCCAGGCGTTGAACACTGGAACGCTGTGAAGCGTGTTATGAGATATCTAAAAAAGACTCAGACATTTGCACTATACTACAGCGGAGATCCGTCAGTAGTGGAAGGCTTCAGTGATGCTAGCTGGTGTTCAGAGGTGGAGAGCGAGTATTCGACAGGTGGATTCATATTCGCTTTGGGCGGAGCTGCTATATCGTGGAAATCGAAGAAGCAGACAATGTTATCTCGCTCCTCCATGGAATCTGAATTCTTTGCATTGGATACTGCTGCAGATGAAGCAGAGTGGCTTCGGGAGCTCATGTATGATCTTCCAGTGGTTGGAGCTCAGATACCGGCAATCCCGATATACTGTGACAACCAGGCGGCAGCAGCAGTAGCATCAAATGAACTCTTTAACGGAAAGAAGAGGACTGTGCGGTTAAAGCACAGAGCAGTGAACGATCTCATCAAACGAGGCGTCATTGCAGTGATCGATGTTCGGAGTCAGGAGAACCTGGCGGATCCGTTCACGAAAGGCCTCAAACGACAGCTGGTCGAGGACACAGCAAGGAAGATGGGTTTGAAGGCATTCTAATATTGTGTCATTATAATCCTATCAATAAATTTTATGTTATTGGTTCAAAGAGAAATCTACCAGATATCTAATTTTTTGATTCAAGGGAGGACTATTGACTGGAAAAATATTAGTTAACAGTGGGTACTTGTTCTGCGGAACATGTAAAGGTTTCGGACCCAGAATCACTGTTGTCTACTATGAATTTTCTACGGAAAATTGATCCTGTGGAAAGGATGGCATAATGCCTTAATGAGTTCTCAGACTGAGTGAAGGTCTGTTATGCTTTACAGGAAGCATGGTGGCGCAACAACCACAAAGGAGTGTTACAACTCCATGCTACAGTGGGGTGACTCCACCATGAGGTTCCCAGGTAGGGGTAATGCCTCGGCTTTGTTAGCCAAGTCACAGGCGGCGTAGCACCGCATATAGGCAGGTAGCCTAATGTTGCATAATCATAAAGAGGTGTAGACAGCACTACAAAGAGGACAGTATCCTCATGTTACAGTGGCATGACACCACGAAGAGGTACCAGGAAGGGTAAATCCTCGGCTTTGCAAGCCATGTCATAGCGGCGTAACACCGCACGGAAGCGCAAGGCTTCATGCTGAGTAGTTTGGCACTACAAAGAGGATTGTGACCTCATGCTACAGTAGTATGACACTACGATGAGGTACCCAGGTGGGGTAAAGCCTCGGCGTTGAGCCATGTCATAGCGGCGTAGCACCGCAAAGGAGCGCAATGCTTCATGCCATGACTCTTTATAAAGAACTCACCTATAATGTATGGAAAGAGAAATAGGCCGTCTCTTGAGGGTAAATTTGTAGACGCCCAAAATATATACATTGAAATCCAGGCTGGCACAAGGCCTTTAAAGTGCAGCCAGAAGCACAGATAACTACATTATGTGAGTGGGAAAAATTACAGCTGTGGTACAGAATTCAAGGCGTAGTCCATTCTTGTATCATACTGTTGTTCAACCCATGCGGGAAGATTCAAGTCGTCAGCGACATCTATCCTAATGCATAATGGACAGTTATTATGTGGAACGCTTAACTCATATATATAGAGATATGTGGGGGATTGTTGGTGTTTTATTCTATGAGTTGTGTGTTCACAACACTCTATTGTTAAAAGATAGTCCCACATCGGAAAATCACACCAATATGTATCTCTATATATTACTTATGAAGGAATAGAGAGATGCACATGGGTTGAGGCCCAATGGAGGGTGCCATGTGGGAGGATTTTACATAGAGGTGAGAATAAGAAACCAACTTTTGGCCAAATGAAAATAGATTTAAATCTATTGGAGCTAAGCCCCGAAGGGGCTTAGCGACTCGGACTCGGACTCGGACTCGGACTCGGACTCGGACTCGGGCTCGGACTCGGGCTTGGGCTTGGGCCTGGGCTAATGGGCTTTTGAGGCTTATTGTGGCTTTTTGATGGCACTTTGCACTTAGCACGACAGCTCGTCGCAAGGCGCATTGTGCGCTTTAGTTGCGCTCGTGCGCGAGCCTCTGCGTGGCGTGCGAGGCGTACGGAGCTACGGAGCGTACGGGTCGTACGGGTCGAGCGGATCGAGTGGGCCGTTCAAATTATGTAACGTCCGCGGGTCTTGTGGGCTCAGATCCGGAAATAGCTCAGATCCAGAAAATCCGAATCTGGCATTAATCCAGGGCGTGCGTTCAGAATTTGAAAAGCCCACCTCGTGCCTATAATATCAGCAGCATCTCCTCTCTCCAGGGTTACAGAAAATAATCAGAGAATTTCCAGAGAGAGAGAGAAGTGCTGCTGCTATTCCGAGGAGTCGTCGACATTTTTGGCCAGCGTTCTAAAGTTCTCTTCGAACTTGCTGGTTCCTGGAGGCTTGTCCGTAAGGCGGATATAGCTTTGAGCGCCGGTGATCTTTCACCCCAGCAGGCTTCCTTCTTCCTCTGTTGCCTTCGAGAATACCGTCGCTTCTCTTTAGAAGTTATACGGTTCTGTTGCCTTCGAGAAATATTACGAAATAATCTTTTTAGATTCTCGTAATACAACATCACCTTCTTTAGGGTGTTGTTGCTGGAAACATTGTCTTTACAATAGTTTCTGAAATCGTGTTTTTCCATCGATTGTTCGCCAAGGGACTAACAAACCTCATTTGAGAGGATCCCAGAGTCATTGTGCGAGCTCGTTAGCAATCATCAGCAGGAAGGACCTTCGTCCTGATGGTTCTTTGGATCCATCTCCCCCTATGTCCCCTACTTCCTCTACCCCTGCAATTTTCTCCTCCCTGACTGATTCTACTGATATGCAACTGTTGAAGGAGATGGTCAAAATTCATCTGAATCCCATGGAAAGTGACCTTCTGGAGAATGAGTACTCGAGTTGTGATTCAACGAGTGAGATGGCTTATGATGTGACTCTGCATCCCTCTTCTGTACATGGCGATGAAGATGTTGGCAAACTTCTGAGCCATCATAAAAATTCTCCTATCATTGAACTTCCCCCATCGCCCACCCCTTCCCCGACGAAGAATCAGCCTTCCAGGAAGCTGACATGGAAGCGTCGGGCCCGCATGAAGAGGTCCCTTCCCATCTCCTCTCCAGATCATCTTTTGAAGATTAAGAAGCGTCCTCTTCCTGTCATTCCCTACCCCAGGGCTTCCAAGCGGGCGACCGTTTCGATGAACACCAATCCGATTGATACTACAGACATGGCGACTGACATTCTTCAGTCGCTAAACAAATGTTAGTCTTCTCATGGAACTGTCGAGGGATGGGAAATGCCTCGACAGTTCAAACCCTCCGCTCATTCCTCTCCGCCACCCTTCCTTCTGTCTTCTTCCTCTCTGAAACTCTCTCATCCCCTCAGTACACTTCTAAAATTCTTCCTTCTCTTGGATTCCCTAACATCTTCTCTGTCCCCCCGACTGGTCGCTCGGGTGGACTGTGGTTAGGTTGGAAAGATGACATAATAGCTTTTGTTTCCTTCTCCTCTCCTAATCTCATTATTCTTTCCATTAATAATGATGACAATACTCCGAGCTGGAATCTCCTCTGTGTTTTTGGTTGCCCAAGAAATAAAGACCGTCCTATTCTCTGGGAGTCGATCAAGGCCATCTCTGGCTCCTTTACTACTCCTTGGTGCTGCATTGGTGATTTCAATGCCATCACCAATGCTTCTGACAAAATTGGAGGGCGAGGTTTTAATAGGAGATCGAATTCTTCCTTTATGCAAATGATCGATGACTGTGGGCTCATCGACCTTGGCTGGGTAGGCCCAGCCTTCACCTGGTCTAATGGTCGCAGCCCGTCTCACCTCATTCAAGAAAGATTGGATCGTACTCTTGCTAATGGCGATTGGTGTAGCAAATTCCCAGATTCCACTGTTCATACCCTCCCCAGATACAATAGCGATCATGCTCCGATACTTCGCAATACCAACAACCGTGGCCAACGGAAAAAACGACCCCTCCGGTTTGAGAGTTACTGGCTCCATAATGACTCATTCCCTGATGCATTATTACATTCATGGAGGGAGGCTAATTCTATTCCTGAAGCCTGTTTCATCGACAAGCTCAATCATACTATGAAAAAACTCCATAAGTGGAGTCGCTCCTCTATCAGCTCTATCAAATCCCGTATTACTATTCTGCAGGACCAGTTATTGTCTATTCAAGCTTGCATCCCCTCTCGGGACTCCATGTGTACTGAGAGAGACATTATCAAGGAGATCAACGGGCTCCTTATGATTGAAGAGGCGTATTGGTCCCAACGGGCTAGATGCAAATGGATCAAGGAAGGTGATAGATGCACAAAATACTTTCACACTAAAGCCTCCATAAGAAAAAGAAGAAATGGCATTCGATCTATCCAACTTCCAAACGGCTCATGGACTAGTGATCCTGAGGTAATTTCTTCTTCGATTGTTAGTCATTTTTCTAACATTCTTGGAACAGATGACTCGCTCCCTATGGATCCAACTTTCGTTGTCTCCACTAGTCCTCTATCTGGGGAGGAATCTCAATCCCTGGGGGCAATTCCAGAACATTCGGAGATTGAGCATGTGATTAAAAATATGGGTGCACTTAAGGCACCTGGGCCTGATGGGTTCCCTGCTATGTTCTATCAAAAAGGTTGGCAAGTGGTTGGGCATGACCTTACAAGAACTATTCAACATTGCTTTGCCAGTGGTGTTCTTGGTAAAGCCATGAATCACACACATCTGGCCCTTATCCCCAAGTGTGCAGATCCTCATACTGCGGCGGATTTCCGCCCGATTGCTCTTTGTAATGTCTCATACAAAGTCATCTCGAAGATTCTAGCAACCAGGCTTCGTCCATTTATGGATAAACTTATCTCCCCTTTTCAGAATGCGTTCGTTCCTGGTAGACAAATTTTAGACAATTGTATTATTGCTCAGGAGCTTTTTCATGCCATGAAAACTTGTTCTAAAAACAGAGACCTTTTTGCAATGAAGATTGATATGGCAAAGGCTTATGATAGGCTTGCTTGGCCTTTTATCAAGAGTGTTTTGCATGGCTTGGGGATTCGGGAGCACACAAACAAACTTATCATGATGTGTATTACTACGCCATCCTTCTCTGTTCTTATCAATGGCTCCCCGGAGGGTTTTTTCTTTCCCAAGAGAGGTATTAGGCAAGGCTGTCCACTCTCTCCATATATTTTCATCCTATGCTCGGAAGTGATGTCTCAATTATACGAGCAAGACGATCTTTACAGAGGTATCCGTATCAATCGATACACTCCCTCTATTTCACATCTCCTATTTGCGGATGATATTTTAATTTTTGGAATTGCTTCTGCAAATTCCATTTTGACTGTGCAAAATATTCTGGATACCTTCTCCTCCTGGTCTGGACAGTTGATTAATTTTGGGAAATCCAGTATTCATTTTAGCAAGCATGTATCTCTCCATAACAGGACGTTGCTCTCGAATATACTGCGGCTTGCTCCTATGGTCTGCTCGGATAAATATTTGGGCCACTCTCTCCTCCTGCCCAAAGGGAGGATCAACTCTTTCAATGATCTTCTCGTGAAGATTGCCTCTCGTCTCAATGGCTGGAAAGCGTCCATGCTCTCCCATGCTGGTCGTTCGGTTTTGATTAAATCAACTCTAGGAGCCATTCCTCTTTATTCCATGTCCATCTACAAAATTCCTCTTACCATCTGTAATTCTATTGAGCGGAAATGTCGAGATTTTTGGTGGATCAGGACTCTGGTTCCAGGAAAATACATCATATTTCCTGGAAGAAATTCTTATTGCCAAAAAAAGAGGGTGGCTTAGGCTTCAGGAAATTCAGTTGGGTGAATGAGGCTATCATTGGGAAACTCTTATGGAGATTCATCACTAATCCTCACCAGTTATGGGCTCAGCTTTTAACTGGTGTTTACCTTCAAAATAAGTCCATATGGCATGTTTCTAAATGCAATAATGCATCTGCCACTTGGGCCAGCATTCTTGACTCTCGAAAACATCTCGAGGGAAAGGTTTGTTGGAAAATAGGTGGTGGATGGATTAATATACTCACTGATCCTTGGGTTCCAGGCATTACTGGATTTCGGGTTTGTGGTCTTCCTGATACTCAAAACATGCCTAGATTGGTTCGTGAGCTGATGGACCCTTCAGGGAAGAACTGGGACTTACCCCTCATTAATTCGATCTTCCCCCCTGGGAATCGAAGGCAATCACTGCCATTGATCTACAGGAGAGTAATACTACTGATAAACTTATCTGGACCTGTTCTAAATCAGGTGAATTCTCGGCTAAATCATTATATGAGTCTATTCATTGTAATAGCCCCTCTAGCTCGACAATAGCTGCTCAAAATATCAAATAGGACAGGCTTTGGAAGATTACTGACATCCCTCCTCGCATCCCAATGTTCATCTGGAGACTACTGCATAATGGATTGCCCCTAATGTCTATCATCAACAAGCGGAACGATCAGGTCAGCCCTATGTGTCCTTTCTGCCTTATTCATGAAGAGAATGTGGACCATCTGTTTCTCCATTGCTCTATTGCTAGGGAGGTATGGTTCTCTAGCCCGATGGGTCTGTGCACTGATGATTGTAGCTCTTTACAGTCTTTATTATATTGCTGGATTAATGAACTCTATGATATTACTGTCATCCAAGTGACTGTCTCTATTCTTTGGGCCATTTGGAAATCTCGTTGTGAGTGTGTCTTTCGTTGCAAGGCCCCCTGCATTCAACGTATTGTTAGTTATGCTGTGAGTCTCCTCCCCACCTATTCTGCAGAGGACCACAACAGCTTGGAAGCAATCAACAAATTGAGGAGCTTGGCAATCTCAGACACGCCCTGACAGGCCCCATCCTTTGGGGATATCAAGATCAATATGGATGGGGCGACTTCCTCATCGGCCAGTGCGGTTGCCGCTATTGCAAGGAATGCATCTGGGGGTTTTATTGCTGCTGAGACTAAATATTTTGAAGGCTGGAGCCCTACAGATCAGAGTCTGCAAGCTGAGCTTGAAGCTTTCAAACTTGGTTTGGAGTTCGCCAGGAGGTTAGAGTATACTAATATCAGTATCGAAGGAGATTCCCTGATTGTTATCAAGATTCTAAAGGGAGACTCAAGTATTATCCCGTGGAGACTGGCTGATCTCTCCTCGTCTATCAAGCGGGAGCTTGCCTCCACTCCTAATTGCAGTGCCCTCTTTACCAGAAGGTCGGGAAACAAGGTTGCCCACACCTTAGCTGGTCACTCTCTTCTTCATAAATCCTCTGTTAGATTTTCTTCTCCACCTCAATGTATTTCCCAGTCCCTACTTGGGAACTGCTCTTTAATTGTTGACATTTCTGGTAATTCTTAATAAATTATTCTTTTCCTCAAAAAAAAAAAAAAAAGAGATTTCCGCTATTAAACACCTTCAAATGCTCCCAAAAATAGTAGTCATTGGATCTGTCTTTTTTATCATACAAATTAGCTCCTTAACTAACCAATTTTTTGGAAGATTTTGAACTGATTTGTACAATAAATAAAAACGACCCAATGACTGTTACCCTCGACCGTTGGATCGAGCGAGCGCGCGCGTGGGACCCAAGCGGCCCGCTCGATCCAACGGTTCAGGAGAGGGGCCTCCCGCAGGGCTCCGGGGGCGGATCTTTTGATCCGTCCCCTATATATATATAGAATTCTATATATATATATATATTTTATATATATATATATATATATATATATATATATATATATATATATATATATATATATATATATATATATATATATATATATATATATATATTTTTATTATTTTTTTTTTTTTTTATAATGCCACGGGCAAATCATCATCGCCTTTTATATATATATATATATATATATATATATATATATATATATATATATATATATATATATATATATATATATATATATATATATATATATTAAAAAAAAATATAAAATATATATTTTATATATATATATATATATATTTTATATTTTTTTTAATATATATATATATATATATATATATATATATATATATATATATATATATATATATATATATATATATATATATATATATATATATTAAAAAAATATAAAATATATATATATATATATATATATATAATATATATATATATATATATATATATATATATATATATATATATTTTATATATATATATATATATATATATATATATATATATATATATATATATATATATATATATATAGTGGCGTAGCCAGAATTTGGGTGTAGCGGGGTCAAAATCGATTAGAAAAATTTTAATTCAAATTTTTTATAAAAATGTAGAGGAAAAAATTGCATAAATTAGTCACAAATCCTATTTTCTATATCTAATATTGGTCGTCTATTCTAGTTTTCCTATTGTAGCTGCTTATTTTTTTCCATTCATTTCAAAAGACGATTGACATTAAAGTGTACATTAATTTTAACCCAATATAATCAGAACCATAAACATCAATGTCATTCTAGTCAGGTCATACAAGAAACTTTTGATCAATTTTGACCATCTGATTGAGGAGATTCAGTGTATCTTAAAATTCATACTTGGATAATTTACTTTGACTTCGTATTTTTTAATCGAAGAATGCTATATTAGAAAATAATTTTATTCCATCTAAGAGCAAATTAAATCTTGCCATCTAAGAATAATTAAGGACAATTATTCGTTCTTAATATAAGTAGCTGGGAGTAAAACAATTAATAATGAGTATATATATATATATATAATTGAGTGGGGTCACATGATCCCACTGGGTCTATGCTGGCTCCGCCAATACATAAATATATATATATATATATATATATATATATATATATATATATATATATATATATATATATATATATATATATATATATATATATATATATATACTAGTCATAACCCGTGCCCATAGGGCATGGTTCATTTAAGGTATTCCCCCTCAAAATCTTGGACCCCCAATTTTAAACGAACAATAATAATTATGAGGCCCCCATCAAAATATTAAATCCCAACCACTGCTGGATGTGAATTTTCTTTGGATTCCCCATAAAACCCCACTCTCAATAATGCTCATCCATAACCATTATGAGTGCAAACCCCACTCTTTGGATTCCCCATAAAACCCCACTCTCAATAATGCTCATTCCCCATAAAACCCCACTCTCAATAATGCTTATCCACAACCATTATGAGTGCAAACCCCACTCTTTGGATTCCCCATAAAATTCTACAACCGTTGATTCATCAAGATTAAATCCCAACCACTCTTTATCTTGGCATAGTCAGCCCTAGGATTCAAAAACCTTTGTGTTTTGTATAATATATATATATATATATATATATATATATATATATATATATATATATATATATATATATATATCCCATCCGATGGTGCAGGGGGACAGGGTTCCCCCGGCGGGACTTTTGATTCAGATTCTATGTATACTTTCTGAATATAATATTATAATCTAATAAAAATATTTAAAATATTATTTAATATTAAAAAAAGTTAGTGACATGAAGTTGAATTAGATATGGGCTTTCCCTAGTCCACATTGGGGAAAAGCTAGGCCAAATATAAAGCCCACATTCGAGACAAATCTCTCCCTTGGTCCAACATTTTCTTCCCCTCTATTCTTAGGCAATTGATAAAGGCACTGCCTTTTTTGATCGGGGCTAGCCCGGATTGGGCTAGCCCAATTTTTTTTGTGTTTTACTCAGGACAGCCCATTTTTTTGATTTTGGGCTGTCCCAAAGTAAAATTCCCCTAAACCCAAAATTTTTCTCTCATTTGCAAAATTTTTTCTCTCTTCCTAAACCCTAATTCCTCTCTTCTTCTTCTTCCTCTTCTCCTCCGCCATTTCTCCATCCCCAAGCAAGAAGATAATTTGAAATTCCTAGAAATTTCTTCCACCTAGAAATGTTCTCTTCTTCTTCCTCTTCTCTTCCAAATTTCCTTCTCAAGAAGATCGATGACACCCAAATTCTTTCTCTATTTGTTTTCAAAATCCTAGAAATTAAATTAAAAAATTCAAGCATCCATTATATTGTTTATTTCAATTGTCTGTAGCACATTTGAATTAAACTACATTCGGAGTGGAAAACTACCCATTTAAATTAAACACAAGTATGCAGGAACGAGGAAACTGTGCGTCGACCAGGACTGCCAAATTTTCTGGCAGTCCTACAAACTGAATGGACTGCCAGAAAACTGGGCAGTCCTAAGTCACAACATGTGAAACAAAGGACTGCCCATTTTTCTGGCAGTCCTTACTGTATTCAGGACTGCCAGAAAATTAGACAGTCCTACATACAGTAAGGACTGCCAGAAAAATAGGCAGTCCTTTGTTTCACATGCTGTGACTTAGGACTGTCCAGTTTTCTGGCAGTCCATTCAGTTTGTTGGACTGCCAGAAAATTGGGCAGTCCTTGTTTGTATGTGGACTGCCCAGTTCCTGGACAGTCCATGCTCACAGCAAGTTCTGTGATGGACTGTCCAGTTTCTTGGTAGTCCACATATGTATGTGGACTGCCAGGAAACTGGGCAGTCCACATACAATCAGGACTTCCAATCTTTCTTCGCGCGCGCGCGCGTGTGACAGCATGCGGGATGAATCTCAATCTAGGGTTACAAAACAGGAAAATTTTTGTAGGGACAAGAGGAATCTCAATCTAGGGTTTAGAAGAAAATTTGAGATTAGAAGAAAATTTGAGAGAAAGAAGAGAAAGAGAAGAGAAATAAAACAATTGACTTTTATACTACCTAATGGGCTAGCCCTAATAAATTTTTTCAATGGCAAACTTGTAAATAACACGAACTTACAAATGGGCTAGCCCCGATCAAATTATGCAGTGCCTTTATCAAGACAATTGATAAAGGCACTGCCTTTTTTGATCGGGGCTAGCCCCAATCCGGGCTAGCCCAATTTTTTTTGTGTTTTACTCAGGACAGCCCATTTTTTTGATTTTGGGCTGTCCCAAAGTAAAATTCCCCTAAACCCAAAATTTTTCTCTCATTTGCAAAATTTTTTCTCTCTCTTCCTAAACCCTAATTCCTCTCTTCTTCTTCTTCCTCTTCTCCTCCACCATTTCTCCATCCCCAAGCAAGAAGATAATTTGAAATTCCTAGAAATTTCTTCCACCTAGAAATGTTCTCTTCTTCTTCCTCTTCTCTTCCAAATTTCCTTCTCAAGAAGATCGATGGCACCCAAATTCTTTCTCTATTTGTTTCCAAAACCCTAGAAATTAAATTGAAAAATTCAAGCATCCATTATATTGTTTATTTCAATTGTCTGTAGCCCATTTGAATTAAACTACATTCGGAGTGAAAAATTACCCATTTAAATTAAACACAAGTATGCAGGAACGAGAAAACTGTGCGTCGACCAGGACTGCCCAATTTTCTGGCAGTCCTACAAACTGAATGGACTGTCAGAAAACTGGGCAGTCCTAAGTCACAACATGTAAAACAAAGGACTGCCCATTTTTCTGGCAGTCCTTACTGTATTCAGGACTGCCAGAAAATTGGACAGTCCTACATACAGTAAGGACTGCCAGAAAAATGGGCAGTCCTTTATTTCACATGCTGTGACTTAGGACTGCCCAGTTTTCTGGCAGTCCATTCAGTTTGTTGGACTGCCAGAAAATTGGACAGTCCTTGTTTGTATGTGGACTGCCCAGTTCCTGGACAGTCCATGCTCACAGCAAGTTCTGTGATGGACTGCCCAGTTTCCTGGTAGTCCACATATGTATGTGGACTGCCAGGAAACTGGGCAGTCCACATACAATCAGGACTTCCAATCTTTCTTCGCGCGCGCGCGTGTGACAGCATGCGGGATGAATCTCAATCTAGGGTTACAAAACATGAAGATTTTTGTAGGGACAAGAGGAATCTCAATCTAGGGTTTAGAAGAAAATTTGAGATTAGAAGAAAATTTGAGAGGAAGAAGAGAAAGAGAAGAGAAATAAAATAATTGACTTTTATACTACCTAATGGGCTAGCCCTAATAAATTTTTTCAATGGCAAACTTGTAAATAACACAAACTTACAAATAGGCTAGCCCCGATCAAATTATGCAGTGCCTTTATCAATTGCCTTTATCAATTGCCTATTCTTATTTCTCCCTTTATTTAGGGTCCGACTATTGACACCCCATGTATTTCTAAGGACACCCCAATTTCTAAGTACACCCCACATGTAGTTGATTAAGCTTATAAAAATACTAAGTACACCCCAATATTTGACAAAAATACCCTTACCTATTCTACACCCCCATCTCAAAGCTTTCTAAGTACACCCCTAAAATTCTACTCCACTCTCCTCCCTCACAAAACCCTAACATTCACTCTCCTCCCTCACAAAACCCTAACATTCACTCTCCGGTCCCTCCAGTCGCTGCCCGGTCGCCTTCCCTTCGTCGAAGAGTTCTCCCTTATTCGGCTTCGCAATGGATAGAGGAAAACAAGTTCAATCGGAAGGTAAATTTCTGCAAATCGACCTGTAGATGAGTAATCTTGTTCGAAATTAGTATCTATCTTCGTTTAGGATCTCTGTGTATGTTTCGAAACCGATCGATTGTGACAACAACGAGACAATCGTTCGAATTTTTTTTTGGAATTCGCGGCACTGTTCGACCCTGGTCGGTCGGGCAAAAAGCAACTGTTCGACCTGTAATGGTCGAACAGTTTGCAATTGTTCGACCTGTTGTGGTCGAACAGTTTGCGATTGTTCGACCTGTTGTGGTCGAACAGTATGTGGTTGTACGACAAGTATTGGTCGAACAGTACATTTTTAAGGCAAAACATATATTTTCTCCTTAATGTATGGTTGTTGATTAAATTTGCAGGAAACACTAGGCGGAGGGAAGCCACTCATGCTTCTGCTAGGAGACGTCGTACCGAAGAACAAGAACGTGCACGTCTTGAAGAACGTGCACGTCTTGAAGAAGCTACGGTCGTTGCTCCGACTCAACCGACCGGCCAATTAGACGAAGAAGAAGGCCACGCAGACGAAGAGCGACGCACAGATGAAGAAGAGGAAGAAGACGCTGATATTTTGACGGGCCCTTGTCCCGGTGGACCTGAGGATCCCCGACTTATTCCAAGTTTCAAAACTCATGTGGCGTACGAGATTTGGAACGGAATTGAGAGGCCCGTATTGAGGTGTTGGTGCCACACAACCAAGATGGATACATGGAATTTATAGGGCAATATAAGCGAGTTGCTTCGGAACTCTCGAGTTGCGAAATTAAGGTCGGTTTCGTATAAGACGCCAAATAAGAATCTAATTTGTGCGTTTCTCGAGCGTTGGCAACCAGAGACTAACACTTTCTACATGCCATTCGGTGAGATGACAATTACGCTGGATG
Organism: Iris pallida; assembly: GCA_029216955.1. Classification (NCBI taxonomy): domain Eukaryota; kingdom Viridiplantae; phylum Streptophyta; class Magnoliopsida; order Asparagales; family Iridaceae; genus Iris; species Iris pallida. The sequence continues at coordinate 5,064,715 of JANAVB010011394.1, forward strand.
ATGTTTTTTGTCTCATCGGACTCCCGGTCAGTGGGCTACCAGTGGTTGAACCATTGTCAGCAAGGGGACGGGAGGAGCCAAAGAAGATGATTAATAGGTTATTGGGGGTGTCAGAAAGGGATGCACATACTGAGCTTCTGGGCCAGAGAGTTAGCTCGGTCCGGATGGAGTGGCTCCGGTCTAAATTTGAGTCAGACGTCAGTAGCACGGATAATGTGAAAAGAAGGCGTGCTGTCCGTGCCTATTTATGGTTCGTACTTGGATGCACAATATTTTCTGACAAAAGTGGGACACGTGTTGATACAAAAGTTCTCAGCCTTTTAGAGAATTTGAACAACGTCAATGACTATGCCTGGGGAGCTGCTGCTTTAGCTTTCTTATACCGACAGCTTGGAGTAGCATCTCGGAGTGGGGTCCGCCAAATATGTGGATACTTGACTTTACTGGAGGTATCTATATCTCATCCCGTGATATGCATTTTTTTAATGTTATACAACGACCAATATGCTTCATATTTTCGTATTGTAGGCATGGATATTCGAGTATTTTCCCTTCACGAGGCCTACACATAACGTCAACTATCAGATGGGGGACCCACTTGCTATGAGGTGGGCCAATAGACCCCATGCTGGACCAGGTACCAACATGGTCTCATCCATCAGGGAGGTATTGGACAATCTTCAAGTCCACAATGTGAGTGTTAATTTATCCATTTACTCATAACTTTTGTTCTACCCATAACTAATTGTTTCAATTTATGATGTAGGTGAATTGGACTCCCTACCACGGAATGAGGAACAGTTTTCCTCGCGACGACGTGACTTTCTTTCATGGATGTATACGTGCCTTCGACATTGTAGAGCCGTATCATCCCGACCGTGTCCTTCGGCAATTTGGGCTACGACAAAAAATTCCTTACGATCCTTTGTTTCCAAGTGAGGTCCGTCGGGGAAGCACGAGCCAGCAGTACAAGCTGGCGTTCAATGTTCTAGGAGGCTACTTCCAATACTGGCGTAGCCATGTACTGTCTCCCGAAGCCCGTGGGAGAGCTGCCAATCCTGCATGGGAGTGTACAAATGATTATATGGTTTGGTATAGGAAGTTTTCACACCCTATCGTCCAAAATCCAGATAACGTCTCTAGCGCCGCTGGTACTACATCTACCCAGACTGGGCCAGACCCATGGGCCATGATCGAAAATGCATTAGAATATCTACAACCGGCGTACCAGCAATTGATGGACAGTCAAGAGCCACTAGACCCGTCGATCGTCGAGTCAACCATAATTGGCGCATATGGCGCACTAAAGCTCCAGCCCCAAGATCAACCTGAATCTTCTAGGAGGGAAACTAGTCGTAGGCGTCGTCGTAGGTCATAGACTATGACTACAACCAACATTGACTTTGTTATTATGTTGTTTTTTGATGTGGTTTTTGTTATTTTGTGGTTGTTTAGAAAAATTGTGGTGAATCTTGATTACAACCAATATTGACTTTGGTTAAATGTTACTTTGAAATTCTTGCCAAAAGTTGGCGGTTAAATTTGGTGAAATTCTTGCTAAAAGTTTGTTGCTAAATGTGGCTTGGATTTTGTGGTGAAACCCTAGCAATGTCCTTATAACTGCTGAAAGTCCACACTAGTTGGTTGCTAAATGTGGCTTGGATTTTGTGGTGAAATTCTTGCTTGAACTTGTTTTTTTTTACTGGAAATGTACTGTTCGACCACAATTTGTCGTGCAGGTACGTACTGTTCGACCACCACAGGTCGGACATTTGCAAACTGTTCGGCCATTACAGGTCGAACAGTTTGCAAGTGTTCGACCTGTTGTGGTCGAACAGTATGTATCTGGACGACAAATTGTGGTCGAACAGTACATTTCCAGTCAAAAAAAAACAAGTTCAAGCCCATTTCTATTGCCAAAACTGTAATATACACAATACATCATTTTTGTTGGTACAAATACATGATAGTTCAAGGAACCAATACATCACAACGTTTGTTACCAATACATCAATTTTTTGGGTACAAAAACATGATAGTTCATTTTTTGGACCGGATCCTTTTTCCTTCGGATGGAAGAAAATATTGGTTTTGCCGAAGGGTGAGCACCGACAATGATAGTTTCATCCAAAGGAGAACAACTATCGTGAGCATACTCTACAATTTCGAATTTGCTTGGGTTCTGTTTCGTCGAATTTGCATGGCGAATTTTCGTTTTGCTTGGCCTACCACGAGCTCGTTTGTGGACCACCGGTTCAAGCAACGAAGATGTTGAAGGAACAACTATCTCCCGAAGTTTTTTCAGCAACAACAACCTTTGAGAATCGGTAGCCGCCTCAAACTTAGAATTAATATCAGTCATGGTCTCCACCCAACGGCTTCGGATATCTTCATCAGCTACACTGTCTGTTTTGTAGGGTTCAGAATCCAACTTCCGCCAAAATCTGTCAACCATATCGAGCTGAATTACCTGACCATCCCGATTCAACTGTGCAAGTTCATGTGCACAAGGTAACCCGCAAGTCCTCCGTAACACACAACCACAAAGGAGAGGATCTACTCCGGTAGTTTCTATACCCTTCATCTCTTCATAAATCTTACCAAGAGCATGATGAGACACCAATCCTCGGATAATCTTGAATAGCGGAGAACTATAACGATGTGGTGCAACATTAAGACACATCTCAAATGAGGCTTTTATTTGGTTGTGTGACGTTGTCAGCAAGTCGTGTATCCTTGTCCATGAGATCTCAAAAGTTGATTGACTCGTGCCCAATTGTTTTTTCAATTTTGAATGTGCACTCTCCGCCCTGTGAATATGAAAATTATAGAGTGAGAATCATACTTTGTAAGATAATTAACATTTACACATGCAAAGTATTGTTTCAAGTCACGTACCTGCTACTTGTCGTGTTCTCAAAATGCATGACATTGTTTGTCCAACACGAAACAAATCTTTCTTTATAGGGCTCTATCCAATTATTGATGGCATACTCAACTGCTTTCGGATAATCGGAGAAATCTTGCTTCAATCTTCTAAGCAACTCATTGAATCTAGGTTGGTCTTCAGCAAGAACCAACGAATTCCATGAATTATTGAAACTATCCCACTTCTCCTTGGTACGAAACATCTTTTTGCAATTGGCCAAAATATTTTTGCTAATATGCCACCGACAAAGCAAGTGAGTGGAGCTGGGGAAAGTAACGCTTATGGCATTCATTAGTGCTAACTCACGATCGGTCACAATCACCTTGGGTAAGAATGATTGATGATCAACTAATCCTTTAAGCGTACTAAGTGCCCATATATAATTGTCTTCCCGCTCTGCCTCCATATAAACACATGCCACTGAAAATGTAATATTTGTGGACATAACGCCTACCACTTCCAAAAGTGGCATCTTATATCTGTTAGTCTTGTATGTACAATCCATCAATATAATATATGGAATGCACGTAACAAGTCCACACTAGTCGGGTGAGCATAAAAAAGATCCTTCATTCGATCGGTTTGCTCACATCTCCTAGTCAGATAGTAGTACTTTTCCGACTCCAATTTTTCCAACAAATATTGCATCTGAGAAAGTCCTCCATGCTCGACAACTCTATGCTTATGTCGAGCATTGTAAATAGTCTTCAATGTTGACTCATTCCCACTAAAACTATCTTTCAACGTGCTCAGTATATCTTTTGGCCTTGTATTGTTCTTCGTCAGGTCTTTAACAAGTTGATCTTCTGCAGGGGTCAGTCGACCGGCATATGAGTGTCCAACCAAATTTCGTCCCAGTAGGTGATTATGTGACCCGCATATAACCCTCAATGACCATTGTCCTACGTCATTGGCTTGCACTCCCTTCAACTGAAATGGACAATCACATTTCTTCGTGCCCGTAAGCCTTTCACGTCTCCGCTTCTTGGCAATGTTAGTCGAATTTTTTTCATCGACTTTTGGCTTCTTCTGCCGATATTTACCACCGCGCTCACAACCCAAAATTACTCGAGCTCGCCTTCCATCTCCGCTATCCGATCGTTTAACCAAAATAACCATATTATGACGGTTTCCTACCGTACGTACCCAATTCACCAAACATTCACGATTCTCAAATAAAGCATCCGTATGAAATTCGTCTACGAAATTAGGTTGTTCTTCAAACATTGGATGCCTGATAATGCTCATTTCAGTGTTAATTTCATTGTCATTTGAGGTGTTTTCCTACAGTGAAAAAATTTAACAACTGAATAAGGTGAAAAAAACAAACTAATATTGTTCGACCAGAGCAGGTCGTGCTAACTTAAACTGTTCGGCCTGCAATAGTCGAACAAAGCCATACTGTTCGACCAGAGCAGGTCGTGCGAACCCCTACTGTTCGGCTCTTACAGGTCGAACATCTCTTCATCTGTTCGACTTGTACAGGTCGAACAGATCACGAATTCTGAAAAAAAAATTCGAAAAAAACCGAATCACACGATTACAAACGAAAAAAATCAACATAAGAGGAACGTACCTTGGAAGATTCATGTGCATTTTGTCCCTCCATCATGATTTCTTCAACTTCCTTCAAAGTAAGAAGAATTTAGGGTTTTTGGCTTGGGGAGGGGAAATGGAGGGTTTTTGGGTTGGGGAGAGAAAGTGGGGTGTACTAAGAAGACCAAATAATGAAGGAGGCTGATGGAATGTGCTATAATAAATGGGGGATATTAACGTCTTTACACATTAATCTATTTTTTCACTTAAGTTACATGGGGTGTCCTTAGAAATACATGGGTGTCAATAGTCGGACCCCTTTATTTATTTCTCGTTATATTAACTGTTCTTTCTCTCTCTTTTCTGTTTGTGTTCTAAAAAATCTTTGCTTTTTATTCTATTTTGATGGAAAAGAAGAAATCATCAGCTAGCAGTGATTTAGCATCAACCCTAAAAAATCTCAATCTCAATTCTTCATCCTCCTCTTCTTCCCCTTCAAATATTCTTTCTGGTAAGACCCCCATCTCTAATGTTTTGCTGCTATTTTCTTAATTAGGGTTTCCGTGATTTCATCAATTCGTTCGATATCGGTGCATCTCATGCCGTGATTCCATGAATTAGGTCATGGGTTGTCATCAAAATACCACCTTTCTCCGAAAATCGGAGAAAAGTTGCCATCTTTGGTGGCCTTTTTTAATTTGGGGATGTCTTGATTTCTCTCGAAATTAGGGTTTTGATGATAGATATAGAAAATAGGGTTTACTGTCAGCTTCAAAGTCCTCACCTTGAATATATATATAGGAGCTGCTAGAAGAAGGGGGTAGGCCCAGACGGACTTCGGTTGAGGTTGTAAAGGTCATATTTTTGTTAAAAATTAGCGACGGGCTGGCCCTTAACAGAGATGAATGGAAGAATCGGATTCAAATAGCCGACCCCAGAAGTTTGGGAGACAGATTTTGTTTCGGTTTTTGTCGAGTCTTTGAGCATAACTTTGCTCATTCTCGAGGGTGTTGGTTGCATGTTGTAGTGATGCTTTCAAGGTTGTTTGATCCGATTATATCGATAGGAAGTAATCTCCATCCTTTAGCATGTCATTAGTTTGTAAAGCGGAATGCCGTAGAAGAGTAAAATAATGTCTAGAAGTAGATATTTTATAATCAATCTGGCATTTCCCATGTTCATATTGTACTGTATTGTAGTAAACGATTTTAAGGGTGTGGATCATTCACAATTTACCATACGCTTAAAGTTGCTTGTTCTGATAACCCGTAATCCTATCTTCGATCTTGTGGAAGGTATGCTAGTGTTCTTAGTTCGTCTAGTCTCACATCAATTAAACTGTCAGGCTGACAATATTTTTCCGTGACGAGCATGGATCAAATGTATGATTGCAAAATTCTTTTGTACAGTGCATAATCATAGGCTATTTTGTTAGCAAGTTTACTGATGCATGAAATCATTACTTATGACTTTGCTTTCTCAATCATATTTATTTCCTTGATGTTTAATCTGTAAGCATAGGATAACTTTTCTATGTTTTTCTATAGCTTGAGTGCCATCCTTAGTTGTGATATATCTCGTTTTTGCTGACACTACCAGCTTCAATTTTACCACTGAGAAAAAAGAAGCCTCGAAGATTGGTCAGCTTATGCCTTGGACTCCTCGGGGAACATTTTGAGGATATTACTGCAGACTTGACAGAAATTGCTGCAGAATTCCCCCCAGATCTTAAGGTATGTTTTGAAGTTATGAACTAAATATTTCTAAACTTATCAGCTTGACAATTTACTTGTTCTCTGTGACGAGTAAAAAGCTTGCTATTCCTGATGCATTACATGTACTGTGCCTGCCTCACTGCTATCTAGGTATCTGTATATCAGTATATCGGTTGTTTTGAAGTCATGTATGACAAATGTCGACTTCATTAATGCCTCTCTTTAACTCATTCGTGAACATATGTGAAGCAATAAGCATGCAAACACCTAGGCTAGGAATCTGTATAATATGATTCATGTATAAAATCTATTAAGCAACAAAATCATGTGATTACTCATTTATCTGTAAAAGGTCTAAAGCAAAAGAAAAGCAAGACATGTCTAATTAGAAGAAAAATAGAGGCCCTCAACCGTAACTGTTCTTTGTTGCCATGTTATATGTCTGTTTCACGATGTTCTAGGTCACACTTGCTCGTAACAAAATAAGGGAGCTTCAGCAGTTTTTTAACTGCAAAGGGGTATGATCAATGATTTTAGTGGGTTCTTATATTAGGTCGCACTTGATCACAACAGAAGCAAAGTGCTCCCCCAGCTAAAACAAGGCACAACCTCCCTTGGTGCTGAGCTTTTTGCCTAGGCACGAGTCTAGGCTCATTTTTAATAATTGTGGCTGCTACTATTGGTGAATCTTTGAGTTAGTATGCAAAACATATCTTTTTGTTCCTTTCTTTCAACAAGAAAGAGGCAACATAATAAATATCTTCATCGAGACAAGGTTATGCCATGATTTTTTTTTTTTTTTAACAAGATAACTGTTTTAGTGGGAGCATAATAGAGGCAACATAATAAATATCTTCATCGAGACAAGGTTATGCCATGATTTTGTTTTTTTTAACAAGATAACTGTTTTAGTGGGAGCATAATGGCTCCTCCTTTTGATCTGATGGAACTATTTTTCTTGAAAACATAATGATTCTGCCAGTTGTGGATTACCAGTGGTCTGGCACCACAAGGGAGGAGATCTACGAAGCATGGGGACCATTATGAGCACCCAGTACGGTGCGTACCCGGTACATCGATATGACAATTTCAAAAAAAAAAAATCCATGGTACGGGTATAATTGGTTTATATAGACCAATTATTATGAATGCATCTTCATGACCTCACAAGAGTAAAACTAAGATTCTAAATTTCTGAAAACTATGTAGTTTAAGTTTAAAAATCGAGATAACTTGATTTCTGACACAAAAGTACCAAAGCTATATTTTAAAAAATATCCAATGACTTGTACTTGAAAGTAGAAAGTACCAACAAAGTACCAAAGAAGTGCCCATGACTAAGTACCCAAAATTAAAATTGAAAATATAAATAAATATAATTGGCAGAACCATACTCCATGAATGGAGTACCCATACTTCATAGGTGGGGATTAGAAGGGTTTGTTGCCTCTAAGGCTCTAACTAGGGTCCCAAACCAAGCAGTAATCTATTCTTATTCTTTCTATTTCAGTCTGTATATAATTGGCCTGGAGGTGTCTAATGTTTCTCCAACTCCATATATTAATCATTTATCATGTATCAAACAATCAATCATCAAGTGTGGATTGACCTCATAAATAATTGAATGTGAGATTAAGGACAAGCAACCTTAAGTTTTTTAGAATCTATGACAATGATTTGCTGCTGTTACCTCTTCAGCCCAGTGCACTATAATATTTTGGGGTTCAATTGGACATGGTTTTCTTTACTACATTACACTGTAAATCTTGATCATGATTGTTACATCTCTGTAACACTGTTTACTTCTTAGTTTCTAGTGTTTGTTTCCTTTCGTTGGAAGCAGTTTTAATAGCTTGATGTAAGTCAACAGTTTATATTTATTTTTATTCAGTTAGCAATGTTGGCTATTGCGAGGAGGAGACAATTACTAAATGATGATGTACTCATTGCACTGGCTGATAATTCTTGGGAGCTTCTAGATGTTTCAGGTTCTGATGTCAGTGACCTCGGCCTGGCAAAAGTGGCAGAGTTGTGTACGAATTTGCGGGCTGTTGATATAAGGTACGAGACATGACAGTTTATTGAAAGGTTTTTGCTATTTGCTTTCTCAGCAATTTATCACATAACTGGGCCTTTGACCTGGTTATATATAACCATTTTGATGTTAGGATAAAGAGTTTTTATTGTTCTCATGTCATATGCCGTCAAGAATGAACTTGTTCCTTTCTTGCACATTTTTAACCATTTTATGTTTCCATATTTACCTTCTTGTTCCTGATTTCTTTGATAGTTGACAGTTCTCCATATTTACCTTTTATGTTTCCATATGTCCAATGCTTTAGTATATTACCGCACATCTATCTCAGCATTCTCACTTCAGCTACACATTTTTTTACACATTGTTACTTGGGTGTTGACTGCTTGAGCCTGTCCACAAAATTTTATATTATTAACTATTTTCTTTGGATTACTAGATTTGGTTTCTGTGCCACTGAGCATTCAGAGATGTTAGTGCCATGGGATACACCTGGTTCTAAGTATTCTTCTTGATGTGCAAACAGTTGTTTGCTGTTGTGTTGGCTGTTAAATCAACTGTAGCTTTCTTTTGGAGATTCACCAGATCTTATGCATGAACTACTCTGGATTGACATATTACCTTCATGAAAATGGAAGAATGATTTGGAATAAGTGGCATTTATCTGTAGTAGCATCCATTTAGTTGAGTATTTGGCTCTCAAGAGCCAACTTTGTTCAAACTATTTATTAATCTTGTGATTAGCATAATAAAGTATGTATAGCTATTTATCATTTACATATCCACTTTTGGGAAAGAAAATTCTATTTGTAAACTCAACAATCCTATATGGAAATCAATTATCAGTTTCCTGATGGTGACTATGTTCTTTAAATGTCAAGAAAGAAAAAGTTTGCATAATAGGAATGCGATTTCTGCTCAACTTTCTTTGTTGCTCCCTTTTGACCTCATACAAATGATAAAAGGAGTTAACTCTTGTGTGTTATATCTGCTTCTTTGTTATTGTGCTCCAAATTTTGTTGGTATTGACATTTTCATTATGCTTATCACTTAGCCATTGTTCAATTTCATTTGCTTTGTACTACCTTTTCTACCAGTTATTTGACTTTGTTGTACAACTGTCATTTTGTTCTGCAGTCGGTGTGATAGGCTTACTGCTGCAGGTGTTTCATCTCTTCTAAGTCATTGTCGTTTATTGGAGATTTTGAGATGCGGGTATGCATATTTTTTTCTTTTTGCAATTTCTAGATATTCTGTCAAGATTGAAGCTCATGTGAAAGTTTGAACAGTGAACACATAGCGCAAGCAGGTGCAGCCACCCGTATGTGCTTGCTTGTGCAACTATGCACATCTGTCGTGTACAATTTCCTCTTTCTTTCTCATGTATGAGATCAAATTTTTAGAGAATTGGCATTTTTTTATTTTCATTTTTGTTGAAGAAGGGAATATTCTAAAGTGTTCAGACAGATATTTTTGCGTCAGTATCTGTACAGGACCAACCTGGATGTGGCACGTGTGAGATGGATATGAATATGGCTGGGTAATTCCATGTTTTATTTGCAGAAGTATGAATATAAGTTGCAACAGTAACTTTCTCAATCTTTAACTTTTGTTTCATTGTTTTCCTTACACAAGCCCAAGGCCCCAAATCCTTAGAGTGTGTAGTTCTGTTGTAAACTCATTTCTTTTGTAGTATATGGTTCTCAAGAAAGTTCCAGACATGCAAGCACTAAAATGTGCCCCTTTAGAATTTACAAGTTCCACGAACTTCGATTTGATATATCGTAGACCTGATCGGTAATAATTTTTATTTGTATATACCCAGATATGCTTGCTCAGCCCCATCTTCAGGTTTACTCAAACAATATAAGGTCTCCAGAATAATGTTGTACATGCCTTCTCCCTAATTACTATCTAGAGACAGGTTAGGAAGGCATCCTAACCTACTGTGGTCCGAAGACCATCAATGTCTAGAGCTAACACTTGTGAGTTCTCGAACTGCTTCACCAGATATAATATGTTGCAATATGGCAACCATCAAAGAATAGTTTTATAAATCTGAATTTCTCAGTTTTTTTAGCCAAGTTATAAAATGTTAGCATTCCAAGATTTTGCTAATTGCCAAGACTTTTCTATGATTCTCGTATATAACATTTATGAACCCTACTTCTCATTCAATACAACATCATCATTGTCATCAAAGACGACAGCAGACCCTTGATCCAAAAAAAAAATTACCTCTATTTTTGGGCCATTTTCAACAACCACCATATCCTTTTTTAGCCTTACTGGTTGGTTCATCAATGTACTACTTGTCTACCTGTAACCACTTGTCTACCTGTAACCTAGCTATTCCTTCAATTATGATGCATCCAATGTTGTACATAAATGATTCTTTACATATAATTTTCAGTTCCATGTTTCGCTTGTCCCAGTTTGTATTCTTCCTTTTCTCTTTTCCATTTTAACTAGGCTCATTAATATTCATCCATTCAATTAGTGCACTTGCAAGCATGAAAATTCAATTCTACTTTATACTTGGGCCTCGTTTGGTTCGCGGAATCACCGGTGGGAAAGGAAAGTGATTACTTTCCTATGTTTGGGTGCCAAGGGAATTGAGGAGGAAAGGAAAGTGATTCCCAATGGAAGGGAAATCAGGGGGGGAAGTGATTCCATCCATCCAAGCAAGGAATCACTTTCCCACATTGAAGTATTCACTTTCCTTTCCAAATTCCTTGGCATTTCCAAACATCGGAAAGGAAAATCAATGGGAATTATAATTTCCCAAAGAAAAGTAAATGCCGAGGAATTGATTTCCTTTCCCTTCCATTCCACGAACCAAACGAGGCATACTAAATTATACTATGCTCTCTTCATTATATATTATGATATGCTGCCTTCAATTTGACTAGGCATCAAATTTATATAACAGGATATGAACAGCATATAATGCGGTAATTGCAGAGGGAGTCCGAGGAGTGATTTTACAGCACGAGGATGCTTGAATATCTTGAAACCCAAATTAAATGATGTGGAAGAAGAGTCATGGGAGGAATTAGATAGCATGGATATCGTCAATGGCGCACCATCACTACGTTGGCTAGTATGGGTATACTCTTCGGCCTTTGACAAGCAATCCTGAATCTTAAATAGTTCATGATACTCTACAGTTTTCTCAGTAACAATTTTTAACAACTCACAAGATTTGTTCTAATTCCCTTGTTGTGGGGCCTTTAATAGAAATTTCATAGTTTGTGATGCATTGAGGATGAGACAGTTTCCCGCACTGTCTTATATTGCTTTATTTGATGTTAGAAGCAAATATTAAAAAAAAAAGTATTCTGACTGATGCAAATTTAGTAGAAAAACTTGAAATAGATGACCATGACATTAGTATTTTCTTGACTATTTGTTTAATAAATTGAATAGTTATTTATGTTATTCATTCTCTTTCTTTGCAATGGGACTATTTTGTTCACTATACTCCCATTTCAAAATGATATTTACAAGATTTTAGAGAAAGAAACTAACACATCTTCCACCAATTTTTTTGATATATTACTAAGTAAGTCAAACAATAAGTGAATACCTAGGAAGCATGGAGACTCCAAAACAGTAGTGTCTGTGTCAGGTGGTGTCGGACATATATCTGGCACGTCAGTTAGACTTAAGAATACACTAGGACAGACCAAAAATAGGTACCACATCTGTGTCGTGTGTCCATTTCGTGTTGGATCTGTGTTCATGCAACATAATACATAATATACAAACTGTAAACAGGATATTGAATGAACCATTATATGTATTGGCCTCTACCCTTTCAGGGTATAACATGTTGGATTGTCCATGTATCTGTTCTGTCGTCGTCAGTTAGTAAAAGGTGTGGACATGGATAGCCACTGTTCTGGGCTAAAGACGACTTATGTTCTGGGGAGAAAGGCATAAAACCCTACTTCTTGCCTATGGCAGGGCTTAGGTAAACCAGACAAACTGAAACTTTTGTTGCATTATATGACATATCATACAATAAGGTATTCAAAGATCCCTTGTACATTTAATTTCTTCCATTGAGGAACATCTAGATGGGCTGCCATTAGACTTGTAGAACCTCCATACAGTACGTGACACAAATTTGTTTGTTCTGATACTGGAACAAAATCTAGCTCAATAGTTCAGGAGAGCAAGCTTCAACTTAAATCTTATGAGCTTATGCATAATATGGCTTGAGAATCTTATAAACTATAGCAGGCCATAGCTATCTTCTATACTTTGTTTAGTTGTTTGTTTTTCTCTCTTTTACCTGTTTTCTCCAGCCTGTACTTCTAGTGTAGTTGGACTTATCTATTATGTCAGCCTTTTCATCTATTATGATTGGATGTGAGCCTCCTACATGAGAACCAGCACTTCATTGTTCTCCATATAATGAAGAGTTGGCGAGAGTTGTGCGACTTAAAGAAGGCAGGCTAAGGCTTCTCCTTGGTTCAATAGATCAGGAACTAAGGGAATCCTGCCCAAGTGTTTAAATTCAAAATTGTTAGTTCTTTTTTATGTTCTTCGTTACAACTGATTGATATGCAAGATTAACACTTTTGCAAGAACAAATATATATGTATATTTGTTTCGCAATAATGCCGCCGCTGCCAGTATCTAACTCCATATTTCGCTTTCTAACATTTTTGCAGCCAAGGATTGATGAGGATTCAAAAACAAGCTTGGCCACTGAATGCCCTCGAATTATAGTAAACCCACAACCATCTGTCACTGGCTTTCGTGGATTCAAAGTTCCAGCGGAAGCATATGCTTCACGAGCGCTAGACCATTCCATAGTTGAGGACCTTGATCCAAAAACATGGGCAGTCTCTGGTGCTTCTCGACGGGCCACAGTTCAGTTTGTTCCAAGTAATGATGTCCAGGAATTGCCCATGGCAGAGAGGTTCAGGCTTGCCTTCTTGGAGAGGGATACTAGGTTGGCTCCCAAGAGGGCAAAGAATGCAAGGCAGAACAAGCGGAGAGCGGAGAGGGATTGGCTGATGAGCAGCTCAGACGCGAAATCAGTAGTCCTCGCATCTCAAGCCAGCAAGATTGTGCACAAGTACAGCAGATGAACGGAGTTTCATGTATATTTACTCGAACGAGTTGAAGTGTAAAACTTTCTGTGACTTTTTCGTGTCGGTGGGATCCTTGATATTGATCTATCTTATTTACTTGTGTGTTGTAGAAGATTTAAGTGCTGCAGAAGAAATATTTTATAGTTCCAAGTTTCTTTAAAGTGGAGTTTGGTATTTTTGGTATTTGATGGTGTTCATGATTCTTGATCCAGACATTCTTGTCCAAAAGAGCAAAATGTACATGTATATTTGTTTCTTAATAACGAAATTACAAACACAAGTTGATCCGATAGTTCATTTGTACGTCAGTGCACGAAAGGAAGGAGGTGACAACGAACGTTTCAAAAGTTTCGTTTCAAAAGTTTCTTAGAACGGAGATGGTCGAATCTCGCTTTGAACAGTAATCTTCACCACCTTAGCAGGCATAATCTTAGCACATTCATTTAGGGCTATGCTATGTCAAAGACAATTATGTTGCTATATTTTTAGCAGTTTTATTGTTTTCTACTGGCGCTGCACTCCATAAACAATTTTCACCTCTGTTATTAGCAAACTTGACTTGATATTTTGTATTCTGTCTTCACAGACTAAGACGGATTTTTACGAAAGTCTACAGCAGAGAATACCTCTTGAATACAGTATAGGGTAAATGACAAAAAAAAATCTCGTTAGATATCCGATTTTTGCAAATTAAGATCTATTAGTCATTTTTAGCAATTCGTCCCTCCTTATATTACAAATCCGCTCAATAAAACCCCTCCAGCCAAAAGTAAAATTTGTAATCCCGAAAATGCTCCTGTCTACCCCCCCCCCCCCCTCCCGCCCCGGTGGCGGCGGTGACCCCCCAACCCCGCCCGACCCCCTGCCCTCCCCCCGCCGGCGAGCCCCAATCCCCGCCCGTACCCCGCGAGCCTCCCCCCCCCCTCCCCCGACCTCGCCCCCCTGCCCGCCGCCCCCCACCCACCCCCCCCCCCCCCCCCCCGCGGTGAGCCCCCAGCCCCGCCCGTCCCCAGCGAGCCTCCCCCCCCAACCTCGCCGGCCCCGCACGGCCCTCCCCCACACTCGCCGGCCCCCCGCGGCCCTCCCCCGCCCTCGCCCCGGCCCCGCGGCCCTCCCCGTGGCATCGCCGGCCACCCGGCCCCTCCACCAACGGCCGAGGAAGGAGGGGGGGGAGGGGTAAAATTGTCATTTGGGGATTTTTTGCAACAAAAAATAACTAGTGAAAAATTTAAGAGCATGGGATCTTTTTTTGCGAAAATGGCCAATCTAGGGAAGGTTTTTTTGTCATTTACCCTACAGTATAAAATTTGAACATCTTCTGATGATTACAAATGCAATACAGGAGAGATTCAATTCACAGTGCACTAGCATGAGAAAAAATGGAAAAAATGTTCTATACCTAGTTTCATACATAAAATTATCACAAGTTCTCAGCAGCCAAGCTTCTGAACTGTTAGTTAATATGATTTGATCTCTTATCTCGATCAGCTCTTCAGGTTTCGTGACCTGACGGCAATGCTGAAATAGTTAAAACGAACACGAGCCCTATCTTCGTCTTGCAAACTGCAAAGAAGTTGGATTCTTTACGTTGGCGGTTGCCATGTCCCAGGTTTAAACGATTCACCAGATCCGGATGGCTCAGTAGACCTGAAACAAAGTAGAAAAATGAATAAACACTTCAAAAATTAAAACAAACCCGAGAACCTTTTTCTTGAAACGATGAACTGCAAGCACAATGACCGTTACCTGTCTTTGGTGTCGACACCATCTTTTGTGTCTGATACCTCCTTGTTTCCTGTTCCTGGAAATTTATGCAGAAGAGGATATATTTAGTGATAAATTAGCTGATAGTATAAAATGTATTCTCATTAATTACTCAAATCTCTGTGTTGTCGGTTGTGTGATAAGCTTAAAATAATTAGGAAACAAAATAATATCCAGTTCTCGCTCTGTAACCTTGGGCTTTCTAACAACCATGACCTTGGTTATAAGACCTTTCCTGACTTGGGCTAACATGAAGCAAAGATCGTATGATATCGTAGAAGATACTAGCATCGGTTACTTAACCCCCTTAATATGTACTTGCAGAATTGATAATCCTCTAAATGTTTCACTTTTCAAACTTTTCACACACCTGTCTTATGGAATTTTCTATAAAGTTGGCAATTCATCACGTGATCCCCTACCTGATGCCTTTATGAAATCTTCTAACAAGTATCCTTCTTAAAAATTAAGATAGTGAAGTAAAATAAGAAAATACGCATATAAATTTCACTTTTATCCTTTGTCCTGTTTCGTATATAAGAATAGAAGTATTATAGCTCCTAGCTAGAATACATCTACTGTGCCAAAGAGAAAGGACACGTATTGTCGTATTTGCTGCAAATAATCACTCATGGACTACTTTTTTTTTTTGGCAACAAACCCATGCACCACTTCATCTTCCTACTTACTCTTCATTTTCTTTCAAACAGGAATTTGAGTAGCCTTAAGCTACTCCTATATTACAACTAAACGCTAATTGACAAATAAAGTATCTAATGAAAGAATTTAACAAAAATCATCCGAAAAAAAAAAAAAAAAAAC
The DNA here is from genome assembly GCA_029216955.1 of Iris pallida. Classification (NCBI taxonomy): domain Eukaryota; kingdom Viridiplantae; phylum Streptophyta; class Magnoliopsida; order Asparagales; family Iridaceae; genus Iris; species Iris pallida. The sequence goes on from JANAVB010011394.1 coordinate 5,080,624, forward strand.
TGATTGGATAGAATTATACAGGTGCCAAAAGAATACTAACACCAGGGATGTAAGTAGTCCAAAAAATCTTTAGGGGATAATTCCCACAGGAAACCATAAGAGTATAATGCGTACTTTATTCAGGATATCAATAAGGAAAACCTTATAGTTGGAAGTATTTAATTTCAGAACTATAGACAGTTTGGTCAAGAGTAAAACTCTGGCAAAAAAAAATAGAACCACGCTCTATATAAAAGATAAATCCAAGTAACTTTACAAACTAACTTTACTCTTAAAAAAGGGGAAACAATGTGTCAGAAACTAAGCTTATTTGTAGAAGTATCCATACATTTTTTACCAGTAGCTCACCTTTCAAACTAAGAAATGATAAAACATATAAAGAATAAAGATATACTTTACCTTTATTATCAAAGGAAGCACCAGGAAACTGTTGGATGAAACTATTAAGATCTGGAGATCCATCTTTACCTACATTTAAGTGGTAAATAAGATGATACTTGATTTACTTGATTTGGATGGACAATATAACTAATAACATAAAGACATCATAACAGATATTATGTGATGTAACAGATGGAAATAGAATATTGAAATAAGTCGTCCAGAATGATGATGAGTACAGTGTCAGTAATGGTCTATGCATTTTTTAGTATTGAGATCTTGTGATGTTGAGTCATAAGAAATATAACTGTAATATAATATTATCTCCTCACTATTAAATATGTTATAGTTTCTCTGTTTTGAGAGAATTCTACAGATTTGTGAATTTCATCATGTTCATTTACTAGACCTTTTCCAGGATCCCCACTGAGATGCGAACAATACAAGTAACATTAAAGATGAAATTAAATGCGTTCTACACTACAGTGCAACAACTAGCGTTGTAGGTGTTAAAAAATAGAAGATAGGATAATATTAACTAAGTTAGTATTAAGGGAGGAAGTTATTAATATTATTAGTGCATATGCACCCCAAGTAGGATTACATGAAAATACGAAAAGGAATTATGGGAACATATGGATAACTTGATTCAAGGAATACTTAAGAGGTGAAAAATTATATATAAGAGGTGACTTAGATAAGATATGTTGGAAAGGAGAACAATGATTATGATAAGATACATGGAGGTTATGGATATGGGGTTAGGAATGAAGTGGGCGATAAAATTCTTGTTTTTGCAGTTTCATATGACTTTAGAATATCAAAACATTTGTTTTAGGAAGAAATATGAACATTTAATTACTTTTAAGAGCGGACACAATATTAGACATATTACTTTCTGACTAGGAGGGTTGACAGACTAGCATGTAAAGATTATAAAGTTACATCAGGAGAGAGTATAACTACTCAACATAAGTTGATGATCTTAGATATTAGTATTAGAAAATGGAGGGGAAAAAAGTTAGGGTGGAGAAGAGACCGAGAACCAAACAATGGAAGTTGAAAGGAGAGAACTTACTATTTTAAGGAAAGATAATAAAAGAAGGAAGATGGGAGTCATGGGACAGAGAAGAGGAATCTAATGTTATGTGGTACAATATGACATGTTGTATCAAGAAATTAGCAAGAGAGATTTTAGGAGTGTCAAAAGGCAATGGTTGGGCCTCAAAAAAAAAAAGTTGGTGGTGGAACGAGAAAGCCCAAAAGGTTTTAAGGCAAAATGAATTCCTATAAACATTGGCAAAAGTGTAAAAATGGAAAAAAAAAAAAAAAAAAAAAACTTTGAGAGATCTAAAGTAGTGAAAAATGACGCTAAAAAAGCAGTTACTGAAACTAAATCTAAGATCTATGATCATTTATATATAAGGTTATAAACTAAGGAGGAAGAAAAGATATTTATAGGCTTGCCAGGAGTAGGGAAAGAAGCAAAGACTTGGAAAATATTAAGTATAACAAGAGCGTGGACCAAAAGATACTAATAAAAAATAATATTAAGGGGAGGTGGAAGAGCTATTTTCACAAACCATTTAATGAGAGCAACCTAAAAAAGTTTAGTTTAGATTCAGAGCTATCTCACGATGAGTCATATCGTTATTGTCGTAAAATTTAAAAAAAAAAATCAAAGTTAAAGATACATGAAATAAAATGAAATATAAAAAAGCGGTAGGACCCAATGATATTCCTATTGAGGTTTGAAAATGTTTTGATGTTGCTTACTAGTTAGTCAACAAAATCCTAAGGACTAGAAAGATGTCGGATGCAAGGAGAAGCAATATTATAATACACATATATAATAACAAGGAAGATATAGAAAGTTGTAACAACTATCGAACAATAAAGCTTATGAGTCATACCATAAAACTATTGGAGAGAGTGATTCAACAAAGATTAAGAAAAGAGTGGAATTTCATAAAATCAATTTGGCTTTATGCCAAGAAGACCTCCAGTAGAAGCTATTTACTTAATAAAAAGATTAATGAAAAGATTTAAAGAGAAAAGAGAGATTTATATATGGTTTTTATTCACTTAGAAAAAGTTTATAATCGAGTTCCTAGGACATAAGTTAGTGGGCTTTGAAGAAGAAATAAGTTTCTAGTAGTTATATTGAGACTGTTAAGGATATGTATGACAAAGTTACGACGACTATGTGAACTATTGGAGGAGATACTAATATATTCCTTATTACCATTAACTTACATCTAGAATCAGTATTGAGTCGTTACATTTTCGCAATAGTTATGGATGAAATTACTACGCATATCCAAGAGAAGGTTCCATGATGTATAATGGTTGTTGATGATAATGAGTTGGTTGATGAGAGCAGAGAAGGGTTAGATATTAAAGCGTGGACAAAGACAGTATATGAAATGCAATTTTAAACCGAAGTCAAAGAGAAATTGGGGAGGGGGGGGGGGGGGGGGGGGGGGGGGGGGGGGGGGGGGGGGGGGGGGGGGGGGGAGGAGGAGACCATTTACATGGACAAGAGGTACCTAAGAGTGATATTTTTTGGTTTTTAGGATCAATCATTCATCATGGTGGATAGATTGAGAAGGATGTCATGCATATAATGATTGAAATGGAATGCTTCTAGAGTACTTTGTGATGAAGTTAAAAAAATTATATATGATACCAGTTATGCTTTATGGATCAAAGTCTCGGACAATTAAAAAACGTGTTCATAAAGTTAGTGTAGCCGAAATAAGAATACAAAGATGGATGAGAGATAATACATTAAAATAATATGATAAGAAATTAGTGTATCTATGAAAAATTAGAGGTGATGCTAACCAGGGCCAGCCCTAGGGCAAGTCCAACAAGCCTGCGGGCTTGGGCAACCCCCTATTCATAGGGCAACCGTTCCCACTTCAAACCAGGGGGAAAAAACCCAGAAAAAAATAGCTGCTGCCGCACGAGTGAAGCCTGAAGAAGACTGATGGATCGTCCACCCTATCAGCTCAGGCGAGCAGAGTAGCAGCATGAAAGAAAGAGAAAGAGAAGGTCTTCATCGGCTCCATAGACCAAGGAACAACCAGTACCAGCCTAGCAGGGTCCAGGTTCATCATCTACGACCGCAACACCAAGCCCGTCGCTTCCACCAGGTCGAGTTCACCAAGTTCTATCCGGAAGTAGGGTGAGAAATACCAACAAAGAACCGATCTTTTTCACTTTTCATTTAATCCGTGCCCACCAACTGTTTGTAGCAATGTCAAAAAGATTGAATTTTTCTTTTTCCTTTTTTCTTTTTTCTTTTTTCTTTTTTCTTTTCTCATTCGGATGGGTGGAGGCCCCATTGTTTATAAACAAAGTACAGTAACCAAGAATTAAGTCCTAATTTCCCTTAGTAATAATCACGTATTTCATCTTCAGACAAGAAAAATGCAACTTTAGATAAACATTTCACACCATCTCTGTTGGAAACATCATATGTTTTTGAAATTAGTCATCCAGATGATCATGTATATAGAAACTGAAAGGAAATTACACATTTGAATTTATTGTGTCGATACAGTAGATTCTTGTGTCCATACTTGGGAAGAGCTTCATGGCACTTTTTTTTAATTCAAGCTTTAGCTTCCTCTATGATACAATTTCTTAGTTTAGCATCTTAAAATCTTAGATTCTTAGTAGTAAATTTCAGAAATTATCAGATGAAGAGGAGATAAGCAGACTGATTTTGATCCGAACTAAACATGGATTGAAAATATTATGAAAGCTATAGATTTCTTGTATGTTAGAGAGGACATGACCTCTTGAGTTGTATTATTGTATAGGTTAATTCATATTATTCTATTCATATTTCATATTATACGCAATTGATTATATGCAATATTATTATTGGTGACTGTGAAATATGGATTTTGTTAACATTATTGAGGACATAGCTCTTAACAGAGCCGAATCGAAGAAGAGGATTCAAACAGCCGACTCGAGAAATTTGGGATAAAGGCTGTTTTTGTTGTTGTACACTGCAGTTTAACGGAGAGTTATTCCGTATTAAAGTTCAAGAATTTGCTTCTGGGACCAGTTACACAACTACGAAGCACATAATACGAGTAGGTTTCGTACAAAGACACAAGTACTTCTTTTTCTTTGACGATTGAGGCTGGAGGTTCAAGTTTATTTTTGGCTGATTGCAATTATACATGATGACATAATCAGTGTTCTGCCTAATGTGACGAAGTGGCATACCAATGTTTTTGCTCTGTCGAAGACCACCGCCGGTCGATCGCTTCTCCTCTTCTTCTTTCTTCAGAACTTGATAAGTAAAACAATAACATAGTTAAGTGTTTCTAATCTACAAGCATCACATAGTAAATAAAGATTGATTTGTATCAAAACCTGTAAACCAAAGCTTCCAAAGATCTACTCAGAAATGTAGACAAATTCATAGAGAAATAACAACATATAAGTACAAAACATTTAATTTGAGGTCAACAGCAAGAAGAAACGAATAGGAAAACTTGGTGCTAGCTTCCTAACTTCACCTGTGCCACAATTTCTCTGCTCAGATCTGATTACTACTAGTAAAAGCCTCTCAAGGACTATCAGCTTGGCTCCTTACTCGGTGCATGGGTTCTACTTCTACACTGCCTATATTCTAAGAAGGATTCGATGGATTTGGAAGGATAATATAGTGTGGGATCAAAAAACATCTTCCAGACATGAAAAAGTCACTGAAGCAACACCTTCATGCAGGACACTCGTTTTAGCGGGTTTATTGTGTGCTAAAAATCTATGTGTATGAACCTACAAATCATGACAGATGATATCCTAATGCGACCATATAGTGACAGATAAGAAATAAAGAAATGGTGACCGAACTCCTTGACCATATTTGTAAGCAAGTAATGAATTCCAAAGATGAAAGTGATTACTAGATTCTTCCTTACGCCTGGATGCACACCAAGCCTTGGTTAAACAGAACCGTATTTTGCCCAATTTATAGTATGTTATTTCCTTTAACTTGAAAAAAAAAATATTTTTTCAAGTTTCTAACTTCCAAAAGTAAGAGCAATGAGGTTTATGAATAACTAAAGAGTAAAAGGATCTAAAGCCACTAGTAGTACATTTTCTTCCATAGCAAAGAGAAACTCTGTAACTTTCTTCAGCAATAAGTTACCAATACAGACGCTAAGGCTGTGTTTGATTAGGTGGAAAGTGAGAAAGGAAAGGAAAGGAAAATAAAAAGTGTTTGATGGAGAAACGTAGAATCAAATTTCATATTTCTTTCCTTTCCCTCACTAGCAATAAAACACAGCCTAAAAGAAACTAAGCAAGCATAATCATGAAGCAACAGAAAAATGATTTGGAGTGCATACGTGCAACATTCATCTTGACACGTTCACGCCTTGCCTCCATCTCAATCATTTCCTGTAGAAAGACCAAGCTGTTATTATTTGAACATGCAAGTAATCGGTCCAACAACATTGAATTTTTTGGTGGTAGATGAAGAGGTGGGGGTGTTGACTTGGAAAGAACACAGTTTGAATCACTCATACCATAACATAGAGAATTTGCTACAGAAAAAGAAAAAAAAGAACTTCTCTAATAGAATGACTAAGCATTTGAAGAAATTCATATGCCTGCTTGGCCAGTTGGCCATCTATTGCATGCTAACAGAGATGTCAAAGGCTAAATTCTTTTGACTGTGCATGAGTTTGACAAGATTACCAATAGATAATTTGGACTTTGAATAAATTCAACCTTTAATGCATATTGTTAATGAGAGAAATTAGAATATAATACAACAACAACAACAAAGAGTTTTAGAATATAATATCGAAATTATAAACAAAGCAACCTTAGGAAACAAAGTGTTTTACAACGCCAATCACTCAATATTCAGGATGTACAATCATGTATAATTATAGCTGAACAAGAAAACATATCACTGGAGAACATTCTCTATATAGTATTTGGCTTCTATATCATCAAAAGTCAGGATGTACAATCTCAATATTTTACTATAAACTCTAAAGACCTCTTCAGAGCTTTGATAATCTCCCAAGTTCTTTAAAACATCCTTACCATCCTTACCAGGTTAGTACAATAACAATCAGATCACTCTTTTACAGCATGGAGAGTTGCAATGTTCTAGGGTTTGTGACTGTTTAAAGAGAGTAAAATGGATATGACACCTAAATTACTGAGTAATAGGCAAACCGAACCTAGTCATACGAATACAATCATGGAAATAGCCCAGTGAGATATCTCCAATGATCTATTCACAATTTTTCACACATTAACTGCAAATGAAGATTGCAGAGTCTGCATTAGCAGGAAAACTCATGGAACTGGACCAACCAACATCATATGTAAAACTTAATAATCCAGCCAACTATAAGGCTATATTGTCCTTGTTCTTGTGCTTGTGTTGGTAGTAGAATCCCCTAACCCCTCGCATGAACATTATCGCTCAAACTCGTGTTAGGCAATTGATATTCCAGTAAGAGGTTAAATAAGTAAATACTTGGTAAATATTTAGTCTGCAATCATTAGATAATGTATGTAATCGCTGAAAAAGTGGCAAGCCTCAACACAAAAGAGCAACCTAGTACACAATGATTCTCCCAGAAGAGCATCATACAGAATATGGTAAGCTTATTGAATCACCAATATTAAAAGTGCATCCACAAGACCATAATGAATCTTAAGACGCATTAAGCTTGCACACTGAGTCGTGCCTATGTCAACATTGACAGTCATATCAGTCTGAGCCTGTAATGTCACTATGTGAATAAGGATGTGTATAATATAATAATAAGATAAGTGGGCAACAATAGCTGGAAGAGGAGGCAGTTGCTAGAAAGACTTTGTTGATTAATAGACAAGGACACCCTAGATATACAACATAGGGCATGGGTCACTAATTCATTCAAATATCACATGACAAAGATAAACTTAATGTCACAAAACAGTTTATATGACCAAGCGGCATTCTTTCGATTCTTGTGACCTACCACAAGATCTCAAGTCTAAAACTACCACCAGCTTCGGTTTCCTAGCAGGAATTGCTCAAGCATTATCCTCCATGGTGGTGAATGAAATACAGTCTAAACCACCCCAAATGTCATCTTTTAAGAAGGCTGAACAAGATAAAGCAGTCATGTCATGGCATCACACAGTAACCGGTTTGAGAGAAATGCTTGTGATGTCCTAGAAGTCAGAATAAGGTATCAGATATTCAGTATGTAATCTCTAAGACTTGCCATACCCTCACCCAAAACAATAATACACTGGAAGCAACACTTGTATTAGAAATAAAAAGAATTTATCATCATCATGTAAGTTGTTAAACGTCAAATTGGGGCTGCTCTTAGTCAAGCAAACTTCATGGAGGGGATAGATACTGTTATATTTTAACCAAACCATCAAATCTCTTAAATGGTCCCAAGTATTTGGCTGAGCCAACTATAGGCAAGAGAGTATTCCTGCCACCCCTATAAGACCACATGGTAGGTAGGAAACATACATATTGTCCAAGAACTTTAGCCTTAACGTTTAGGAGTAATCCACGAGAAGTTCCCTATAACGGGAATAAGAGGTGATTTTCTACACGTCCTTTCATGCACTTATCTGATATAATACAAGAAAAGTATCTCGCAGATCCTAAATAAGCAATCAGTATAGCCAAAGCATGCAATGAGTGTACCCAATCAGAAATCAAGGGAACGTGACGTTTCAGAAACTAAAAAATGAGCATAGAGCATCAATAACTACTAGAAGATTGCAATCTTCCTTCAATAACTACAGAACTTATTCTTGTCATGAAAAAAAAGTTTACAAAGTTTTCTTGCCTGTGCAGTTGGAGCTTTCTTTCTTTGGCCATTCAACCAGCATATCCACTCAACTAAAGCAATTAGTAAGACATAAGATTCAAGTATGCTAGATCCAAGCTAATGCACAAAACTGAAACTAATTTATGTTTGTATGGCTTTGAACTCTGATGGTCTGACCTAGCCATCCGACGACGTTGCTTCTATAAAAGTAAATCTCAGCTTCTTACCAAAGAATGAACTAACCTGGTATGGTTGTCGGATCTTCTTCCCCTTTGAATATCACCCATCTTTTCTCCTTCACTGGAGAGTAATTTGCATAAGCTACTGAACATGACAGTATTTTTTCAAGTTTGATAAACATAAAAGCCATATAAAAAAGTATCAATCCAGTACTCCAAAAGACCACAGCAGTAACATTCATGTATTAGGAGCAGAATAGGTGAAATGAAAACAGTTACTGTAACTTGAAGAACTACAATGCAGTTTCACTATATATAACTTACTTAGGCCATTTCTAGAGGAGGTATGACCACAATAATAATATTGTATACAGACAAATTTCAGCCCGAACCAATATAAAAGCAAACAGGAGACCAAAAGGTTCCTCATCATCAACCAAGCCATCTCCCGTCCTAATGGGGTTGGATATGGATTATGGAGCATAAGAAGCTCCATAAAAGAACTGTCAGTTTTTTATGACTGGTTGTCTAGCGCTCTATGTTGGTGCCAAATTCCTAGCCTAGGTAATTATAAGCATGAGTGGCATGTCATAAAACATAAATGGCCAGTTGCCAGGTAGGTATACCTACCTTCAATCTATGAAGCTTAACCTCGTGCAACCAAGGAGCACCCTACAAGTTCCCCTAGACTATAAAGAGTCTAGAGGAAGAGGGAAGATTATTTAACTTGCTACAAGGAATTGCATCCATCTCTATCAGGAAAGACTAAAAGATTGCAAAACTATAAGTAGCCTATATCCAATGCCTGCATCATCATTACCAACTCAGGTTCTTGACAGTGAAATAATTTACAGGACATGAAACAAAATGATAAGGATCAGGAATAGTACATCTCTAATTTTGAACTTAACCAACAATACCTTCTACATACACTTTGTTGTCTCATAGGGATGCATGAATATTCAAAAGGCAATATCCAAAGTTGAAATTACTGAATGGAAGCAACATGCAGTACAAAATTAGAATCAGTGAAGTAAACTTGAACTAACTTAGAAAATAATAACCATTACTATTAAGCATGTTCCAATTAGTTGGTTAGCATTATGAACCATTCTAGGGAGGCCAAATAATCGTATTAACAGCAGCAATGTGAAAGAAAGTAATGATCAGATGAAAAATATGTATGAATTCCAGATTTTAACAGAATAAGTAGAGTACTAGAGCTTGCCAATTTTCAATACCTCACTCCTCTAAACTAAACTAAACTAAACTAAAGGAAAGTCCTTAGAAATATTTAAGATCTAAACATAACTTCTTCTAGGCACATAGATGTAGTAATAATACCTAAATATTTCTACATGCATCAACATAATAGAACGCCTTGTCCGTCCTGCATTAATTCCACGCCACTATATAATGTCTTCCTTGAGAGATCCACAGATCACACGTTTGAGTTGAAGTCCTATAATTTGTTTAGGTGTATATCCAATCACTAATCTGTAAAGTGTTCAAATTGCAGGTAATGGAAAACCCCATCTTTGCATTGGTCCTGGTTCTATCACCTTCCTTCGTAGAAAACACACAACAGTTATGAACATGGAAAACAACTTCCAAGTTAACCAACTTGGTGGAAAGCTCAATTTTTTAATATCCAACAACAATGCCCAGTTTAAACTTTTTTGGAACAGTTTCTAATGTTTTCCTTCCACTTAAAACCTATATTTAGTTGTGTACACTTAACAGTTATGAACATGGAAACAACTTCCCAAGTTAACCAACTGGTGGAAAGCACAATTTTTAATATGATAACATTGCCCAATTTAAACTTTTTTGGAGCAGTTCTAATGTTTTCCTTCCACTTAAAACCTATGTTTAGTTGTGTACTGATAGTCTTAATTTACAGATATCACATCTATTATGAGAGGTTCCCACCACATGGCTATATACTGTGGCACTTCTTATTTCCTATAAAATATGAATGCTTCTGCTTTCTTAATAATAAATATCAGCGCTTAATGTAACTTAAGCAATTAATTTATTTTCAAATCAGGCAATCAATATTAGAAAAAGAAACATCTTATTTGGAATATGGAAGATGACAGAGGCAAAGAATAACAGGGACAAACGTTCCATCTCAAAGAAAATGTTTTTTATATGCTTAAGTTGGGCCTAGACTACAGAAACACAGATTCATCAATTGCAGAGGAAACAAGTTAACATGCTTAACTTAATCTTTAATCATAACATAAAGAGGATGCAGTTACATACTCAATCCTCTAGTGCATTTCCCTAGACATAAATTTCACCTACAAAGAAAAAGACTTGACAAGAACATAACTAGTTCTTATTGTTCCTAAACAACTTCTCCTAGAAACCCTATCGGTATAAGAAGCTATGACCATAACCAAAACCGCCATAACCAAAACCGCCATTAGGAGGGCGACTGTAAGCAAACCCGCAGGAGGTGGGAGACACAGCATTCCATCATTGCTAAATTACCAACAAAACCTTCATATACGCCAGCACCCACTATGACGCAG